>JAPYZP010000123.1:0-49523 GCA_030522985.1 Torymus sinensis | reverse complement strand
TGTGTGTGTCTACGCGGCGGAGGTGCTTTCGGGCCATTGTGCGGAACGGCCGGACGCTTTTCATCCCCTGTCGCTCAGAGCAGTTTTCCCAATGTCCGCGTGTGGGTGTGTGTATGTATGCGCACCTGTGCGCTGTTTTCGTCACGGCTGGTTTTTCCGGTCGCGAGTACACATTTTCCGTGGACCTGTAATCCTCTATGGCTGCGCCCCTACGGAAGTATGTGTATATACGCGGAGCAGCTTTGTCGGAGAGCAGTTGTCCTTCCAGATCGCATACGCGACGTTCGCTATGTGGACGTGATGAGGTAGAAACTAGGTCGACAATGCTTGTTTTTTTTGCTTTGCCGCGCGAAATTGTTTGATACCTTCCTTTTTTCATTTTTCTCTGGTGTGAGAAAAACAATTCAGTAATAGATCACTTCATTCAATGTACTGCAATTCTATATTAAAGTTGAGTTTACTTATACTTTCTGCGTATCGTATTCTCTACTTTAATTCTCGATAAATTATTGTATACAGGTAAACCATTACCAATAGGAAATTTGAATCTACCGTAGTCCTGAAGGGACACATATAGTAATCGTAACATCTGTTTGATACAAAAATTTTCATTTTAAAAAAATATGTATTTTTTTAAAAGATCCAAAGTCTTTTCATATGAGCCGCGTCGATAGAAAAAATATTTTTCTTTTGGAAAAAAATCGAGCTTTTACATTCGTCTGTATGAATGGATGTTTGTGGAAAATATGAATACAAGCTTTCAAAGGTGGTAAAAGCAATATACAGTATATTTTTGTGAATTTTGTAAATATTTTTTTTTTTATTCACTATGTATAGTAATATAAAATGTAGGTTAACCTACATATTTTGCTACCTCGTTTGTTATAGTTCCACATTGTTTTTTATATTCAGTGTTACTCACAGTAGCTTTGAGTGACCCACATTTACAAACTGTAAATGGGATTTTCACCCGGATAATATACTGTGCAAGCTATAGTAAAATATCATTACACTTTACTTTATTTGGCTATTCAACGATATACTGTATCACAATCAATAATAACTGATATTACGCTATACATATCCTCTTTCAATGGATGCAATCATGGTAAAGCCAAAGCAACTGCTAGAAACAATTCATTACATTTACGGGCGAAGTACTGTAATCCATACTTGAATCCCAACAAAATCTCCTACTCATTATACTTTCCTCGAGCCACCGACTAACCTACACTACTCACCACGCAGCTCGTACAAATCTAATAGCCACATCTGCACGGAGCACATTCGACAAATTATAATCACACCGCATGCAGCCCTCGTTCCCTCCTACAAGTCCACTGCAGCAGCAGCAGCGTCAGAACACAACGCGTCGGCCAGCAGTGACAAAATAACGCCTATATATATAGCTAGGGTAATTAAGGCACACACTGGCGTGGCCCGATTTTCGCTCGCTCGCAGTAATTCAGTTAGCAGCGCGCGCGAGGATCGCTTAATGACGACACTCGGTGCGACACGGCGGCGACTCTCGTTCACTTAGCCCTCGCGATGTGCACACAGCCGGAGGCGCAGAGGAAAGCACCTACACCAACCTCCGCCCTCGTATAGGTTGCGCGCGCGTAAGTGGATGGATGCTCTGTGGGTGAGCGCTGCCACGCGCGCGCGCGCGTCCTGGACGATTTCTGGGACGAGCCACCCCTTTTGAGCGAGCTCGGCCCCTTGCGGTCGCTGGAATTTTGACGCAAGGGGGAGAGGCCGGCGCGCGGAAAGAGGCCAGTGGACGAAACGGGGCAAGGGCTTTTAGGTGTTGAGATTCCTTTTTATTCTTTTTCACGCTGTTAGATGGCGCGTGAAATTGAGTTATTTGGGAAGGTAAACTTTCCCTTAAACCTTCCTAAAATAGAATAACTTTTTTCTGTGGCCAATTTATTATTTTAAGGGCCAAATGATAGCATTTTTTTTAACAAATATTCTACGTAACCATAATATCAAATTTTTTCTCAGCCTTTTTAAATTATTCTTTTATAATTTTGCAATTTTTATAAAAGTCGAAGTAAAATGAAATTTTTTATCAACATCTTGAAATTTTGTAAGGTGTTCTATATATTCTAAGAAAAACTACTTTCATATTGATTCATACAGTGAATCTTTTATTCATTTCAAAAAATATGGTTTAAGAAATTTTATCCCGCGCAACGTTAAAATTGCAATTTAAATTTATAAAAAATTCAATTTATTTTAAAATAACCAAAAATTCGCCGCCATTTCCCATCAAAATTGCACGAAAAAAAATCCATTACACAAAAAATAAAAAAAGAAAAAAAAATTACCCAAGCCAGCCTTTAACCTCATCCAGGCGCGGTTCTCTCCAGGCTAATCCAGCCCTTAAGTGCACATTGCGCAGAGAACGGGGCGCCTCCGGCCGCCTCACTCGCCCTCTTTTCTCGGGGGCCGCGCTCTCTCTCTCTCTCTCTCTCTCTCTCTCGGGCTGCATCACCGCTCGTGGGCGACGTCGGGGCTGTGCGCGCGATGCGCCCCAAGGGGAATTGCGGCCGGATTGCGGCCGGCGGCGCGCCCGATATTTTTCCCCGGCGTATATAACTGCGCGCGCGCGCGTCGGCAGTAGCCCGCAAAATCCGCAGACTCGCCCAGCCGTGTGCTAATGTTATTTATCAAAATACTCCTGGAGCAAGAGAGAGTGAGAGAGAGAGCGAGAGCTAGCGCGCCCCGCTTTTGTTGGCCCAACCAATTAATTATCGACCCCGTGGCCGCCAGCCCTCCTTTGTTGCAAACGCGCGATAAATGTTTTAAGCTGCGGCAGCGATCGCTAAACGAAAATTTGACAAAATAAACGGACGCAGGCGCGCGATGTGGATGGCGAGGAGGAGACTACGGAATTTTACGTAATTATTACGGCCGGTAAAAGTTATATATCATGTATAACAGATTCTTCTTAATCATCACATAGTAATGATAGATCGCATGATTTAAAAATGGTGCAATTATAATAACAGCGTCTATGTGAAAGGTGGAAATCATTTGGTGACATAAATAGTAGTCATGCTACGTGTTAATATAGTGACAATTGAATTCAACGTATGCTTATAAACATATGTGACGTACGTATACAATGAATAGTGCGAGAATGTCATTAGACGGCAATATTTCATAAAGAACATATTCATAAATACAAACGTGCCATTTGTAGGTCAAACAAGCCCACGAGCTCTAGGAAATTAGCAAGCTTAAGATGTCATACTACGTGTCTTTTCCCATTCTTTGTATATCAACCTATCGCCTATTTCTCCCTCTCTCTCCCACTCTCTTTCTTCGCGAATGACATTTGAGAATAATTCATACAGAAAACAGTCGTGGAAGTAGAGAGAGAGGGAGAGACCCTCAGGTGACACCTCACTCGCGTGCGTATTTGCCGACGAGCAGGAGAATATAAGAGTGAGACACGAGTCAAGGCGCCGCCCGGATATTCAATATTGGCGAACGTTTCCGCGAGCCGCTCACGCCCACGCGACCGACAACCGCCTCTCTCGCTCGCTCGGCTAAGGACGGATAGGCAAATAGAGAGGGAGAGAGAGAAGTAAAACAGAGAGGACGAGAGCAAGTCGCGGGGAATTGGAAATAAAATGAGAGTGACGAGTAATTAGAAGTGTAACTATTGTGAATTAATCAGGAAGTTTATCGTTAATTAACGTCCGGAGATAAGATTTTTTCTTCTTCCTCCCCACCCATCGGGCGGCGGCCTCTATACTCTCCTCGCGCAATTTAATTTACAATGTTGCCGTTGTAAATTAATAGGAAAGTGTGCCATTAATTAGTGTCCGGCAGTTTGAGCAAGTTTTTTTTTTCATAAACTTTGTAACGAAGTAGTAGGGGGCTTTTGCTATATTACATAGTCGCCCGTGTGATGCAATGGTGTTTCGTTAATGACACGCGTAATTTATAACGAAAAGCGCCTTTCGTGTCCGCCCGGTGAAAGTTGAGAGAATTACGAACGTTGAATTGTTTAGTGCTAGTATTACTGAATGATAATATTGTATAGTTACGAGATAATTATCGCTAATGAGTTGATACATTTATGCGTGGGGGTTAGAAAATAAGCTTTTAAAGATGTTTTTTTATATCTAAACATTTGTATATTTAGAGTTCAAAAATTATATACCGTCATTTAAATATTGAATTTTTCGATATGGACTTTTATATCTTTTAAATATGTAAGTTGATCTAACATTTATTTGTCTTAAAAAACTTGGTTTGATATTGAATATTTCGTTCGCATCATTCACAGTTATTAATATCTGTCACAGCTTATCGCATGTTGACTCCTCGTTTAATTTCTCTTTCCATAAGCCTATCTCAATTAAAGCTATAAACGTCGGTTTTCTCGAAAAGAACGAATACATATAGCCTCCCTCCTATCGCGGCGACAAATAGAATTAGAGACAAGAGAGGAGTGAGTTTGAGGTAGTTAAGCTTCCGAGAAACAAGGCCGCCCAACTCGCGCATCGCGCCGCGATCTGTCGCGATACAAACTGCACATATGCAGAGGACTCGACGGCGAGAGAATAAGTGGAGACCGAGAAAGATGGAGAGAGAGAGAGAGTGAGAGAGAAACAAAGAGCGTGACGTGAGACGAGGACGAAATGAGCGAAGAAGAAGAGCGCGGGAGGCTGGAAAGGGCCGGTTAGAGATGGCGGGGCAGGAAATAGCAGCCGAAATGAGCCTATAAATCAATTAATTTAGGTGTAATAGCACCATTTTTTTAATGTAATGTCTGATTCGATATAATGCTACTGGAAATTATGACCACTGCGGCTTTTACTTTGTCTCTTTAATCATATTTCGCAACCATTTAATAAGGCATAAAACATGACTCAAAAATATATATATTTCATTTTACTTATATTTATATATAATAAAGATGTTTTTCTTGTTCCAAATTTTTCCTTCGACGCGAGGCAACATTTTTCACCCACGAAAATAAAGATGAAAATCAGCGTACTCGAGCCCCGCCAGAAATTACGCACGCGTGTAAATCCGACAATCTGAATACGCTAGAAAAGAGCGCCCGCGTGTACATTTTCATAGGCTGTGCGCTATTCAACCTTATTCTTCCCTTTCCATCGTCTCCCACACATTTGCGCTTGCACAGAGAGCCAGCCGAGACCGCACTTACACCGAGCCAAAAAACGCGGCCGCGCTTGTTGTGGTAGTATAGCTAGTGTAGTATATACCGGAGACGCAGCAGCCGGGCTGCCGGCGGCGGCGGCGGCGGCGGCGCGCAACCCTTGACGGGGATAAATGTCGTCGTTGCGCCGCTTAAGATGAATATCGGGTCATATTTCACAGGGCCGGCCGTGAAATATGCCGCCGCGCTCGTGCCCGTCAAACGCGCGCCGTTTAAACATTTCTGCCCTCTCTGCAAGAGAGAGAGAGAGGGAGAGAGAGCGAGAGTGCATTATTTTAATAATGCGCTCTCAGCGGCCATGCAGCAGCAGCACAGCGGCACAAAGAAGGAGCGCCGTAGTTTCGCTCCCTCTCTTGCTCTCTTTGAGATCGCTGGCCGCGATCGCAAGCGCGGGAGGTATAGAGAGGAGGAGGAGGAGAAAGAGAGGACCAGACGGCTTTAACGAGGAGATAAACGTCGGGGAGTCGCTCTCGCGTGCGCACCACACGCTTATTAGCGGAGCGCGCGCGGGAGCGGCAGCGATGCTGCGACGATTTCACGCGGCGGGACTCATGCTGCGCTTGCATGGGAATCTCGTCGTTTTGAAGCGCGCGGCTTTTTGCGAGAGCTAACGCTCGCCTCGCTTTTTCTCCCCTCTTTTCGACATCTAATTTCGAAGATCTCGGGGGGTGGGGAGAGCGCTTGTAGGACAGCTCAAGGATGGACGCGGTAATTGAGGAAAATTGTGCCAAAGTCTTCTTGAATTTTTTTCGAGTGCCTTTATAATGGCTGCCGAATAGAATGACCCGTAGTAGATCAAGTACAATTTGATAATGTCGTGTCTCGTAAAAAAGTCAAATGATAATTTCTGTAGTTGCTGAACTGTGTAAAACCTACTTCAAAGGCTGAAAAATCCGGTATAAAAGGTAAATTCTAATTTCTGCGAGTGTTGTTTTGTATTATTTTTTCAAAAGAATGCTACGAGAATATAGTAACTTTTCTTCTGAATTAATATGATTTCATTATAAAAGTAGCATCGTAGTTGCAAATTATGTAAGTTAATGTAACTTGTAAGGGGAACAGAAAAGCAATTTTCTTATAAATTAACGTATACGGAAGAAAATATGAAAAGTTCTTTTACCCTCACTGCGAATGGCATTGAAATTTTAGTCAGTATAGTTAAAATAAAAAATGTTTATTAACCATTTCATCCAAAATAGCCTCATTTATTATTCACCAAGAGATAAAAAAAGTAACGGCTTATATTTACCCGTCATATTTTCATCTTAAGTCAAAACACAATGTAAGCCACGTACGTCATTCGACGCGTACGACCGTTTCTCAAAGCGTTTGAGAGACGCCCGTGCGCTCGGATCCACGCATGTATATATACATGCGCAAACGCGTGCGACTAATTGCCAGGAATAAATTTGAGCCGCTCGTATGGTGTGGCCGCATTGTGCCGTAGAACTGCGCGAGAGCAAAGCAGCGCTTTGATCGATCCCCGACTCTCCGCGCTGACTTACGAGCGATAATAAGGCGTCTTGCGTCTTTATATTCGCGCGAGCTTTCCCTCGGCCTCGCCTTTGTCTGTTTGTCTCCGCGCCTTGCAGTCGCCCTATACACACGCGCACGCGCACGTACACGTCTCTCTCTCTCCCTTATCTATTTATCTCTATTTGTCGCCAATGTGTACCAAAGCGGTCTCTCGCTTAATCATCCCGTGCGATGCTCCTCCCCGCGACTCCACGAGGATGGAATAGTCGTAATGCGGGCGATTGTTTTATTTCGTGATTTACGACTGCTGGAAATAGAAAAGCTGCGATGTTTACGATCGGCTCGTGGGTGACGTGTTTTGATCGATTATGTCAGAAGATATATATATCATTGCAGCTCGAAGACGGTCTGCAGAGTGATAAAAAAGTTGTTGTAGTTTTTTTTATGACATATTGTAAAAGAGTAAGATAAATGTATTTTTTATCGTTCTTTGGAACAATGTGGATTCCCTTGTCTTTCTAATTTTAGAATTTCATAAAGGTATATCTCGAAACCTTATATAATACGTGATGAATATATGGAACATGTGTATGATAGGTGCAATAACATTTCAGCAAGAATTAGTATCAAAAACTTTAAGTTATTAAAAATTCAGATGGAAAAATTGATTTTTGTACATTGTCAATCTTTTGCTTACAGAATTAAAAATGCAATTATAGTAATATTTAAGTTTGAAATTAATTCCAAGCAATATTATCAACTATATACGATTTTTTAATGAAACTATTGAGTTACCAGTAAATCATAGAAAAATAATGCCCAAACTGACGATATAACCATAAAAATGTCCGGCTCTCATTTCCAATTTTCGGGAATCCCAAGACACCACATCCTCGCCCCGCGTATAACAACTCCTTCTCTTACGCTCCCCCTCGATTCCCCGGTGTCCCTATATCTCGCTTTACATCTCCGGACTTCCCACACCTCTCCGTCCTTTTCACCTCCCTTCCTTCTCCTCCTCCTCATCCTCCTTCTCTCCGCCTCTTTCTTTTTCTCTCGCGGTCCAAGTATGTATATGCAGAATACACAGCACAGGCTCGCGTCCGCCGTCAGCCGTGTTATTAGGTGTTCTCACGGCCGCCGCGCGACACGGGGAGCATTGTATTCGCGCGCGCGGCGCCTTTTCTCGTGCTAGCCCCTTAAGGAGTGTATAATGCACGTGTCCACGCGCCCGAGGCTTTTTTGTGTGGGCACAAGGTGGCTTTTTAAATGGCGAGCGGCAAGGGCAGGTGCGGTGAAGGTGTGTTTTCGGGGGGAGATTGTTTATGCGCGTGCTCTGCGGCGGCGTGTTGTGATTTTTATATGTGGAGGGCGCGTTTTTGTGAATGGTAAGTGAGGAAGACGGAGAACGTAAACTGTACTCGTTGTTTGATTTCATATATTTTGTTTTTATTAAGAATATGGAAGTATAAAATATCTCTTTATTTAGAAACTGATTATTGTCTAATCTCAAATTGAAGCTTCGAGCATTGTTCTACGTATATTCAATTTCCTATTGTTGTAGGAAGTCAATAAATTCACGTTATAATTCAAATCGTGGCTTAACATACTATTCTACGAATTATTATTAAGTTGATACTACCCTCATATCACTTTATTTGTAAGTAAACTAATAAAAGAAATATGTGTGTTCATAAAAGTCAATACCGGTATCATGAACCTGCACCGGAATCATAGTATTTTTCTCTTTGGCGATCGTTCGTACTTTTCTTTACGATTGAAATAATTTATTCAATTACTCTAAACTAAAGAAAAGCTCGAGCAAATCCCGGCAAAGCGTTCAATTTGGCCTACAGAAGAAAACAAAATTTTATCGGATCCGAGAGCGTATCATGAATATCGATTTCTATTGCGGAAATTCTATTTCCGTGGCGCGCAACTCCTAATAGAATTTCGCTCAATATAATCAGACTTTTCAATTTCAATAATTTCAACTTTCAAATTATACCGAGCTGACCCATCGAACGCTCAAACGGGGGTCTACCCGCGCAAAAACTCCAACAACTCTCTCTCTCCCTTCCTCTCTTGCTCTCACCTTCGAAGCTACTACGCTCTTTTTTCTCCCCGCGAGCATAATTCACTCCACGTCGCGATATAACCACTGCTCGGGCGCGAAGTCGCTGGCTTTGCGGCTTTTTTGCGGACGGCAATCGCATTATTCAAAGAGGCTACAGCGCGTCGTCGTGCACCTGCCGATTTGTTGCCGCCGCGCAGAGAGCGCGTATATATAAGCTCATGGTAATTTATGCTGTGGGATCGCGCGCACACACTCTCTTCCATGCATGCGCATTCGCCGATTATGAAATGTCCTTTATCGACGCGCGGATATGCGAATAACCGATTAGACCGAGCGAGTCTCCAGCGGGATAGAGAGAGAGAGTTACTTGGACGCGTTGCTATACGTGTGTTGCTTCTACATTTGCATTCGTTCTCGTGACGCTTTGCGCTGCAGTCTCGAGATTTATTTCGAATATGTGTAGGCATGCTGTATGTATATTCGTGGAGTGAGATGCAGCAGGCTTGCGTGTCACGTGTGAAAAGTATGCGCGCGGTGCAGTAACACGGCGCTGGTAAAAATGATTTACGTAAGCCGCGGCGAGGTGATTTAGTGACGACGCGATCGGGAAATGAATCTGTTGATCGGGACGAGCGGCGTGACTTTTGCTTTGCGCCGAGGTTTAGAAAGTTGCCGCTTCCTGCTGGTGTGCAGTGGTACTGAGAAACGACGTTGTTGCACATTGTACTGATATTGAAAAGGTACTTATTTTTACGAGGATTTTACGCTATGTGCTAAATTTAACAATGTTCAAATCTATTTTATATTTTATTATAGATTTTTCAGTCCTGCAAGGCTGCAGTATTCAAAGAATTTGAAATATTTATTTCTATAGAGTTTTATGCTAGATCAATAGGGTTTTTATGTGGCAATTTTAGTATCTATTCAATTTTAGTAGTAGGTGTAAAAGGACGTGACCGTATTATGTTACGAAAAATATAAAACAAACCCATGATAAGTATATCTAACCATAATATTTCGACATTTTAATGTACAACATGATACAAACTGGTTAAACCTGTTAAGTTTAGAACTAGTTATTCTTTTTTCAATTTTTTTTTTAATTTTCATAAAAATTTTCCATTTATAATTTATTATAAAAAAGCTCACTGCTTTCTTTAAAACTTAACTGGTTTATAATTAACCGCGGACTTTACATTTTAAAAATTTTAATATTGAAATTTTCAATTTAGGATTAAAGCTGAATTTTTTAATGAAAAATTTAATTAAGCGCGGCAAACAATTTGTTGAAAAAACTGCTGCTACCAAACAACGCTGTCCTGACCCGAAAATCCAATCTCGCTCTTTACACTTGCCCTCGTTCGCAAGAAAGAGCTTTAAACCGCTGTAAAAGTGAGAGAGAGGGGGGGGGGGGGGGGGCGAGAGAATCGCGCCAAATATTTGCTATTAATTTCGTTTAATAATGATGGTGAGCGCAACATAATAGTGGCCGGTTAATTAATGTCAAAATAAATGCCCTGTAAATTAGTATTCATAAGCCGGCGTCGGGGAATCGCCGCGATCAACGCCCAATGAAGAGCTTATTTTCATCGCGTCCGACAGACACTTGCGCCCGCGACTATTCTGTTATGCGTGTATACCGTGGGACGCCGGCTCTCTCTCTCTCTCTCGCCCTCGTTCTCGTACTCGCTATATACGCGCGCGTATATTATATTGCCAACACCCGAATTGCATTATGTTGGCCATACATCAAGGGCACTCGCTCGTGCACTTCCGACGTTGCGTGCATGTGCGAGCGAGAGGCTGGTGTGTATATATAAGGCTGCCTCTCTCGCAGGGAGTTAAGTGCTCGCATATATATCGTATACTTGCGTTGTTTCGTCTGTGTTTCCATTGGTTTTTCAGCGCCGCTGAAGGTTTCTACAAGTCTAAATAGGATGTTGATTCGATAGCTCTGTTTTCAAATACTTCGTTTAAGTAGATTATCGTGCTTGCGTCATATGCACATGCGTGTGGTATAATGGTACTTGCTTGCTGTGAATATCGCATTGCATTTATTTGCATCGTTAATTTTGAAGTATTATATCATTTATCAATATAATAGTCCTTTAAAATAATAAGCTTCTGTAAAATAAATGAAAACGATGCCGTTTAACAGAATTTACCGACATTTATTAATAAATTTTAACTATATATCTACACATGTTATACGATTATATACTTACAATTGAAAATTCTATTTAGAAGCAGATTGTAGTAGAAATCGTAATGCACCGACAATAATCCTTTGCCATTTAGCAGTAAATAATAAATAGCTTTATGTCAACCTTTTATTCAAAATATTTAATTTTCAATTCAAAACTATCGTTTTATATTCAACGAGCTATACGCGTGTTTCTTTGTATCATTAAAATTAATACTTGATGTTTGCAAAACCTTTTTTGAAATCCGAATTTTTTTCGTAAAATAGTTTGAAATGAAACGCGCTACTTCAACGATCCCGAAAGCCCCTCAAACTTTTAAAATTCATTTTTGTAGAGCTCACTTGTTCGCGTTTTCAAAAAATATCAGTTTTTTTTATCCACTGTTTTGGAAACATCGCAGCGTGAGGAGGAATGGATCGAACGTGTCATTATATATTTTTTTTCATACTTCCCATTCCTCACTACGTTGCAAATCTCGTATATCGTGTATTTAAGTGTACTTGTGTCCTTCATATTGCGCGCGCGCAAGCGAGCGACACTCGTGAAGTTAAGGGCCGAATGTTTCACGCGTCGCTAAAAAATGAATGCGTGCGCGTCTCTCTTACTCTCTCACTCGCCAAGAGAGAAAATCAATAATCACGTCGCGAATGCAAAAGTGGTCTCTCTCTCTCTCTCTCTTTCTCTCTCGCGCCAGAGCGTTCGGTGTCGATGAAAATTAACCCGTACCGTATAACTCCATTGGCCCGTGAATCATGCAACAGCGACGACGGCTGGAAAGAGATGCATTAATCGCGAGTTATTAAAAACAGCGCGACTTGTTTACTATTATATTATACACTTCCAATTGCTTTTACAGTCTTTGTTTTATCGTCGTGCATGCTTATTATTAATATATCTCGTGCTTTTTACGTGGCTATTATTTCCAACATACTTAATTTAACTTTCATTGATATTTTTGATTTGGGCAATTTCAATTAATTTTATAATTAATAAAGCTGTACAAAGAAGTATATATGTAGTGATTCATCGACTTTCAAATAAATTTAATTTTTCATTCCTGTGACTGTATATTTAAAGTTGAAGCAGCAAATAATTACTACGAAATATTAAGGTAAAATATATTATCATTAAAAATCAGTTTTCTCAGGCTGATCTTCAATAATTATTGAATATATTAAATATTTGAATATTACCATCTATAACTCTTAAAAAAAAATCTTTTCACCCAACGCAATTTATCGCACGCTCAAACAAATTTCATGCGATTTCACTATCGCAATCGGCCCGTAAAGTATCATTAGCAAACCTAATCCCGCACCTACATTTTTCCAAGCTCGCAAAGGCAACATCAACATACATATATCTATATATATACCGAACATTCCACTGCGTCGCCGCAGGAACGCAACGCGACCAAAACAACATCGTGGCGCGCGTGCGCGCACGCGCGTGAGTCGACAAAAACCGCGCTAAAAACCTTTATGCTAATTTGGAACGCACCGTATACGCGCAATTCCGCGAAGCTGTAATATAACGCGCGTCGCCTGCGCATGCGCGGCCCACGCTGCAATCCGAGAAAGGCTCCGATGCGCATAACGAAGGAAGAAAAGCGCCGATCTCATTATCCGCAAATTGGAAAACCCGATTTCGCGACGTGCGAACGCTCGTAACACCTTTTATACGCACACCCCTGTGTACACGCCGCGGCTCGTAAAAAGTGCCGTCTCGCGCGTTTGTCGCGAGAGCAGCGCCTTATAGATCGGCGCGTAACGATTGCGCAGGCTTAAGTCTGTGTTCGGCCTCTCCAGTCTATAGCTCGGAGTTAATGCCTGCAGGCGGAAAATTCGCTCCAGGCAGAAATTCGATAAATTTATTATATTAACGATTCGAATTCAATAGATTGTTTTAATTATACACGAAACCAGGAGGTAGTTCGTTCGAAGTTTAAGTTATCATTTCCGTTCTATAGATATTTCAAATTTATACATCCTATACTAAAATTTAACACGCTTACATTAATATTTTTGGCTGAATAAGCGCTTTGTTTCTAAATAATAAAGTCTCGTATAATGGGAAAATGTTGAGCTAATTTCACATATACATAATTTGGTATATATTATACACAATGAGTATACAGTCAATTGCTTATTTTATAAATTGGTGAATATTTGAGACTGAATCCGATTTTAATTTTGATCTGAAAAATGCATTTTAATATATTACCACTATTAGACACATGCATATATATTCGACCGTTTATGCACAATCGAAATTCTCAAATCAATCTGAATTCTTGTTCAACTTGACTATACAACAAAACTATCCAAACTATTTTCCAAATATAGGCGTAGAATAGCGCACCTTCGTCTGGCACCGCGCAGCGAACGAGAGTTCAACTTCTTATTCTTCTCTCTCTCTGTTCTCCGACGCACGCACGAACGCTCGTTCGATGTCGGATTTTACTGCCAAGTCGCCGGCCGATAGACGTTCGGCGCAAGCGCGCGAGAGAGCGGAAATTGAATTCGAGACAAGCTCGCGCGCTATCCTCTCTCTCTCTCTCTCTCTCTCTCTCTCTCTCTCTCTCTCTCTCTCTCTCTCTCTCTCTCTCTCTCTCTCTCTCTCTCTCTCTCTCTCGCTTGCTCGCGCGTGCGCAGTCGCGCTTAAATTCGATACTTCGCGCCCGATGGTTATATTCTCGAATTTTTCGAGGTTCCGTGTCTTTTTTGCCCTCTCGCTCGCGTCCGGGACGAGGTAAGGATTTTAATGTTGTCGAAATCGCTTGGAAAACAGTATGTATTTTTGTACAGGTAAGTGGGTTGCGTGAATGTGATATAAAGTGTGGAATTTAGGTGGTCTGTGGTTTAACAAGTATTGCTTATCAGGTTTACTGTAAATTGCTAAGGTGCATGTTTAATTGGAGAAGAAAAGGCTCGCGTTGTAATGAGATCTTTAATTTTCAAGACTTCTCGTGTAGCACACGTTTGAATATAAGATTTTAATTGGAGAAAATAGAAATTTAAATTATTAAAAGTGTGATTATATTGATTGTGTGCATTCATGCTTGCCTCACGGATATACCATTAATAAAATTGTATCCGCTCATTATTTAACGGAATATTTTCATTTTACAAATGTATGCATTCGAAACTCCCAAGACTAATAATTAATAATTGAGATTTTTGTGAAGAGAAAAAATTGTAATCGAAACTTTGCCATTCTCGGCGATCATTAATAATCTTAAAATACCACTCGTAATCATACAAAAATCGAAATTTAAATACACGCAGAAGTATACTTAAGCTTTATCGATTATCATTTACTACAAAACACCTCCCATCTTTTGTAAAACTCCTATAGAAAACATCTCCACAGTAAACCCCATAAAAGTCTTTACGCTATCTCTAAAGTAGCAATCCTCTACCAGCTCCCAACACGAATCACCAGTGTGTGTGTGTGTGTGCAATCCCACCTCTAGCTTCCCCCCTCTCTATTTTTGCATAATTTACCCACGTAGGCGATAAAACCCTCTCGCGCCGGGTCATAGTTCGCGCGCAAAATAGTCAGGCAACTCTTGGCTATATGCGTCTATACTGCAGCGAAGGGCAGTCAGTCGCGAGAGGCCTTGAGACAAGTCCGGCGTCGAATAACTTTTCTGAATTATCTACTCTCTCGGTTCCGCTAACCGCGCCTCGCGCGCGCGCCTACGGAAAATCCGACAGGCTTTCCTCTTTTTGCGACTGTAGCCCACCCACGCGGGCGCGCGCCGTCGCGCGTTTAACAATGTGTCGCGCCTCGCGCGGTCGATAACTTACGGCCGCTCGTTAAGCAGGTAAGGTGCGCAAGCGCGCGGCGCGTGCTGCTTTATTGGGGGATTATTGGCCGTAATGTGCGGCTTTTGGGAGACGCAAAAGGCCGGGGGGAGCGGGTAATAGGCGCGTGCGAATAAAGTGGCTGCGCGCGTATATATACGTTATAGATACGACGAGCGCGAGCGGATGTTTTATGAAATATATATCTATAGACGCGGATAAAGGCGGCTCGTGTGTGTATGTGTGTGCGCGCGTGATTTATAATTTTTGGATTTCACGCTGGCATGATTGATTCCCTGCGCATTTGCATATTATTGTGGGGGTATATCTCGCGGGAAATGCGCCGATATACGACCTCTTGCACGTTGAAAATTGAATAATTCGCGGCGTTGAATATATCTTATATCTTTAAAAAATGATGGATTTGTTATGATGTCAATTTATTCGTGATTTGGTTGGTGCGAGTAATGGGTTGCTTGGTTACAAAAAGAAATTACAGCACGCGTATATTATAAATTTTTAAATATTTTGTATTCAAATATTGACTGACTTTTCTAGTCTTTTTATTTATTACTAATCTGTGATATGCCGAGGCTGCTCGTACCTCTACATTAATTAGAGATTATATTAACTAGACTAAGCGGCTGTGATTACTTTTGTAGACTATCGTTGAATTTTTTCTTAATATACTTGACGTGATTATTTGTGGTAAACTTACACTACAAATTCATGTACCTCTTTTTTTGGCGGAGAGCAAGGGTAAAGATATTATTATTACTATTATTACAAATATTATTACATCTATAATCTTAATTTTGGTTGGATAATTATATGTTTATAATGTATATTTTCTTATTGAGTTGAAATTAATTTTGTTTTAATTCACGTTTAGCAAGATTAACAAAAGATACTTAATATATAATTATTATCAAAGATAAATTCTAAAAAAAAGTTTCAAAATGATAAATTTATCGAACAATATCTCTGTAGCTTATATATATATATCAGAGAAAAGTATTCACCTTTATATACGACTTTGTCTCTAACACTCTAGCTTCACCTCGATCCTTTCCTTACATAAACTCCTAAGCACAATAATATAAAACAAGGCGAGCGAGTCGCATAATCTCTTATTCCAGCTCGGTACGTAGGAAACTACCCTCTCTCTTCCAGGCGCACATATAAAAACGCCGCCGCCGCCGCCGCCACACACGCCCGTGGCGCGCGCGCGCGTAATATCGCGGGCTATTTCGGTGTTTTAAGGTGATTTACTCGCTCGGGCGGCCTCTGCGGCAGGAAAAATAAGAGCCCGTCGCCGGAATAGGGATAAATAAATCACCGGTGCCGCGTATATAGAGCGCAGAGGAGAGAGCCGGCCGGGTCCCTCCGCCGTGCTGTAGGCAAAGCGCGCGCTTCGCGGATAGAGAAAGCGAGAGCGAGAGTAATCGGCGAATAAAAGGCGATGTCGAGCAGATGGCGGCTGATGCTGCTGTTGCACGCCGCGTACACACAGCCCGACCGGCCATTAGCTAATGGACCACCGACACAAGCGACAAACGCGAAAAGAGAGAGGATGACTAGTACTACCCCAGCGGTACCTGTCGCGACGACCCTCCCTCGAACGCCCAATCAATCGTATCCCCTCGGGCTCGCTCGTTCGCTATGTACCTCGCTGCCTCACTATCTCTCTCTCTCGGATGACTTTTTTTGTTTTTCGATTCTTGCTTTTTGGCGTATTGTTCGCGGTGCGGCCAGCGTGGAAAGGCGAGCGGACGTTTATAGTGGCCTTATGTCGCCCGCGGGGGCGGTTTTTTTCGATGATTTGCGAACGATTTAAATTCGCGGGTTGGTGGGATGAATTCAAAGTTCAGTTTTATCGAGTCGATTAAGTAATAAAAGCTTTCGGTTAACCGATAGTTTCAATGTTTCCTTTGGCCCCGTATTTTTATAGGTGAATTTTCGTTTTACTTTGTTTGAAGGAAAATAATTTGATTATTTTTGTCTGTTTCAGGTGAGTTGACTAATCTTAATATGTAGTGAAAGAATTTCCAATGAAATTGGTACACGTAAGTAAAGCTACTATTTTACATTTATATCCTAAAAAATGCAATCCAATCGCTATGTCGAGCATTCGTCGAATAATTATTAATTAATTTTAACTATGAGGAAAACTTTGATCAATAAATATGTCGGATGGAATATTTTAACCTTTACTATCTAATATCCATATTAACTTGTCGTTAACATATTGATTAATCGTAATACAATACCTGATTTAAATGCTAGACGACCGCGCGTAGCCTGAAACACAAATTTCTCAGTTATCAAATAATCAATATCGGTCAACTGCATTTCCATTAACCACTGCAGCGGAAAATTTCAAAACAAGTTTCAATCATTGAACTATTTACTGCGCCACACATATCGCCTACGCTGCATCTATCAATAACCGTTAGAAAAAGCGATGATTAAGCTCGCTCGCTCGCTCACCAAAAAAAAACTCGACGCCGCTCCGAGGCGTCGGCGCAACGCGTTATAATTACAAGCTAAAAATCGGATAATCGATTTTCAATCCTCCCTTTCGCTCCCTCTTACTCCAGGCGAGCTCCAAATGCATAGAAACCGTATACGTTATATATACGCAGCGCTGGAGGATAGCCCGAAATTTATGCAGTGCACCTGCGCTGTATCTCTCGTCGGCCGACTAGTAGGCAGCTTCGTCCGGACTACAAGTATATATACCTCTCACTCTCTCGCTCCAAAAGTTTCAGAGAGCGCTAGGCAGGCGCGCAGCCTCTCTCGTCGACTTTTCGCCTCATCCGCGCTCGATGTACACACACACACGCAGAGATATACACGCGCGCGCGAGCCGTTCGTTCCCTTTCCACAATTTCGACGAATCGATAACATCAAATCCCTCGGCTGAACTGCTCTGGCATAGCGGGTATACACTTTGGTCATTTTATTTTTCGAAAAAAGAAGAGCTCGTGCGCGCTCCTTTCAAGTATATTAATGACGTCGCCGTATAGGCTCGCGCGCGTTCGCTCATACTTCGCATAACCATTATTTATACTGTCTGCGAGCCGAGCGAGCAAGGAGTAAGCCTCCTCCCGCCCTCGGTTCCCTACTCGCAGAAAGACTTTCTCGTAATATCGCCCCATCTGCGGACTGCGCCGCGCTATATTACTTTTCTCTTACTTTCGAGTAAACTCCACTAACTCACGTCGATTATTGTGCCTCGTGGGTGCCGCGAAATATTGGGAATAGTTAAATTTTACGCGCGGGACGAGTGAATGAGAAGTTTTGCAAAAATTTTATATTAATTATTAACGATCGCGATACTGAAGTAAAAGTGAATCTTCATTGCTGTCTTAAAGGGGATATAGCTTTTCTGATTGCCAAAGTATATTATAGATTGAAAATTTGTTGCAAAAACATTGTTTATCAAACCAATCGAACATGATGTACAGTTAAATAAATGAATTGGTATGCATAATTATGTTTACCCATAATCTGATATTTATACTTATGCAAATGATACGCCTCTTACTTGAAATACTATATACACAAACTAGAGCTCTCATCGCGCATAATATAACGATTAAAGACACACTGCCGCGGACAAATGTCTGTTTGACATTTATCGTATACTCAGCGCCGTATAAACAATCATTAAGACGCAATTACATCACGAGAGCGAGCGAGAGAGCGATTGCTCGCATAAATTAGCATGATTAAATTGCAAAACACGATGCGAGCGCGACCGCGCACTCCTGCGAGATGTATAGTGTAACGCGCCATTATGGCCCGTTTAGTCGCTGAAAGACAAGCGACGTCCCGCTTAATAAATCTAAATTAAATCGAAACAATGTGTCAACTCTCTCACTTTCAGCGCATAATTTTCACCGTCACGAAGGCGCACGCGCGTTAAGTATCCGGCTGAACCTTGATCTCGAAATATCCTAGTTCCTCTTTCAGCGGTGCTGCTGCTGCTGCTACCGCGCGCGCAGTCAAAGCTCGCTCCTTAAGCCGTTAATCTGCCTCCACACGAGCTCCGCTCGCGGATTCGTCGTTCTCGCTTCCTCTCGATTCCGTGCTCCCGTCGTCGTCTCGTGCTCCTCTTTTGCGCCCGCTCGTACGCTTGTCTCTCGGTTCTCCCGCGCGCGCACTGAAATTAAAATCTCTCTCTCTCTCTCTCTCTCTCTCTCTCTCTCTCTCTCTCTCTCGCTCTCTCTCTCTCAATTCCCCACTCGGAGTGAGGTGACCTGCCGTAGAATTGTGCGCGCGAGGAAGAAGCGGATTACAAAGACTTTTCAGCGCTGTGTGAAAGCGATTTATTTGGTACGGCGATTTAGGTGGGATAAAAGTCTATATCTGTGTTTATACTATAGAGTTTGAATTCACAGGATATGCTGATGGTAGGAAAACAAGTTTATACGATAAGTCTGTTTATGTCACTATATAGTTTTGTCTAGTTTACAAAAGGAGCTTAAACATGTTAAAATTCTGCGAGAATGTAGAATATTATCAAGCGATTTTCCTTTAAAATCAGTTTTTCTTAATTAAAAATAAAGATAGAAAAAAAATTACAAGCTGGAATAGCAGGTACAGGTTATGAAAGCCGCGTAAACTTTAACAGCGTTTCTCGCCAATCCCACATTTCAGTTTTATTTTTGCCCGGCTTTTACAGTAGGCAGTCGCTCGCGTTGTAAAGGTTACGATTTAATCGCGGGAAACCAGGGGAACGCGCGAGCGCGAGTTTGTAAAAAATTCACGCCGTTATTCAGCTCTATATAGTTGAAAACGAGAAAAAGAGCGCGTTCGCCGAGCTGCAATCAAGAAAATCGCGGCCGGAAAGAAGATCTCATACGTTCCAAAGACGAACGGAAAGATAAAACGAGAGACGCGAGGGGGCGGCGGCGGACGATTAGGGAACGCAGCAGCAGCAGCAGCAGCAGCAGCAGCGGGGGAGACGGAAAAGAGCCTCGCGCTGGGAGAAATTGAAAAAGAAAGGAAGGGGTTTTTTCGTCTCGGGAGAGCGGGAGAATCGCTCCTTGAACTTTGGAATATCGGCGAACAAAAGTCGCGAAAGAGCCGCTGCTGCGGCGGCGCCTCCCTCGCGGGAGCTTAACGGCGGAGCTTAACATTTCGCGGTCGTTAGACGCGAGCGCCGTGCTAATCGTTCCGGGGGGCTGATGCTGAAAAAAGCGCGGAGCGCTGCTGGTACATGCTGGCTGATGCTTGCTTTTTCGCCCCGAGATTTCGCCGTCTCGTTTTGCGAGATTTTTTTTCTCGCCAAGGAGCCTGATAAAACGATTCTATATACGGCTGGATGTTTTGTCATTTTTGCTAGGTGTGTGTGTGTGTGATTTTTTGCATAATGCTAATCGTACCTGTATGAGACGAGTACATGGGTCTGAAGTAGTTAAAAAAGGTTATCTAAATGTCTGTCATAAAGTTTGATGATTTTATACTGTAAAATACTAAATCTTGACGCGAAATTAAATTTAATCAATATAACTTTGAAGTAAAATCAATTTCGTTGCACATCCAACGTTACCCAACTTCAGACAGATGAGTACAGTATAGTAGAAAGAGTTAAATATAAATTTAATAAATATTTCAATGAATACGGAGGAATATACCATGTCCACATAAAACTTAAACACAAAGTAATTCAATATATTTTAATCAACATTTAAACTGAGGGAAATGTTGTAAATAATATTTATAAATTTAGAAGTTTGCAACAATATATAGAAATAGATGAATCCTTAAAGCATGCAGTTTTATTGAACTTTGCAAAAGTAAATCTGGTTCCTCCGTCTTTCCACAGTTGATTTTCTGTTATAAATCTTACTTTCTAGTTTTGTATTTATACGGAAATATCGCGGGCGCATCTTCCTTTGTATCTAAGATTTACGTATTACAGTTCTTAAAAGTCTACTTTCTTCCACACATCTATTGCAATTGCAAAGCTCTATTCGAAAAACTCAAAACGCAATAAACTTTATCAAAACTTAATTTTTATTCCGCACGAGTAGGCGAATGATGGCAGCCGTATACGGTAAAGCATTCTCCCCGGCGGGGGAAATTATAAAAATTCCATGCACTCCTCTCGTTTCAGGAATAAGTAATAAAGCCCCTCGCTATCCAGGGGAGTCATATCCTTAAAACATTTCGGAGGAGGCAACGTTTGTTCAGCCTCCAGTACGAGACTTATGATTGCGCGCGCCCTCCCCGAGTTCCAGTCGGATCATGAAAAGCTCACGATGGAAAACTCGGCGAGCGTCGTCGACGTTTTCCCTCTCGCTCTTTTCTGCCAACATTTCCATACTGGCCCCTGGCATTTTTCAACTCGCTTTCTTTCATTCTTTCTTTCTTGATCTCTTTTTGCTCTCCTCGCCGCGTGTCTCGGGCTTTTTCATTCCCCTTTCCCTATGTTTATTAACAAAAAAAAGAAAGAAAATTGAAAATGTATATTTTCTTTGATATTTATTTGCAACACTGCGAAATGTAATATTTTCAGAAGAAAATGACGTTCCAAATGAAAGAAGGTTTACAGGGTACGCGAAGAAAGGAATTAAGCATGTTACGGCGCATAAAGATATTTTCGCATTTAAATAAATTCCGTATATTTATGTCACGGAAGTAGAGACCGTAGACTCAGCAAAAGAATATAACTATAGCTCGCGATGCACTCGTCACGACAACGCGACGTTAGCTCCGCGGTTGGGTACGAGACTGCGGCTACAGGAGTTCGCGTCCCGCTCGTCGCTTATTATTTAATTCTCACGTTATACATGTAACACTTTATTATTCTACGATGAAAATTGTATAAATGTTCAAATTAAAGTATGTAAAATATATTACAATTAACGTTGATTCCCATCATTTTTCATTAAATAACACACGAGTTCAACAACCGCCCGACGAATGACTTTGCCGAATATTACAAGTGCCAATCATATATAAAAATAAAATAATCGTATATAATCCAGTTTAAAAATGTTCACGAATGTTATAGAATTATACACTCGGCCCGCTTATAAAATTGCGCACAAGTAAGTTTAAAATTAAAATAAAGTAAGAGCCCACTTCTAATTATACAATATCCGCTCGATCGCAATATCCGCTTCCCCCGCGGGCACTTTTTAACGCTTACTCACTAGTCTCTCTCCGCAGGCGAGACGCTCGCGCCCTCCTCCTCCTCCCTCTCTCTCTTCCCTCTTCGTCTCAGCGTTTTGCCCGCGTCGCCGGAATGGCAAATAAGAATGGACCCACATCCAGCCAGCCTCTCTCCTCGAGTACCTATATCCAACTCATTTCGCGGGACATGCCGGGAATTTCAAGCCGCGCGTATATACACACAGCGCGCGAGAGGGAGAGGGCAGAGCGGATACTATACCGGCCGGCCCCCATGGCTTTTCGCTCTCCCGGGTTTGCGCATTCGGATTCTCGAGAAATTAACGACGCTCGCTTACATTAGAGCGCGCTCGAAACGTGCGCGCTGTAGCTATCAATGGCGGCGGCGATTTTTCTCGCGCGCGGGGGAGAGGGATGAGGCGCGAGCGAGCGAGTAGCGGCTCGTGAGCGGAATCGACCCTCTCCTCTGGAAATTGGTTTTTCATTATTTTGCGCGCGCCCAGCTCGGTTGTTGCTGCTGCAGTGCTGCCTCTGGCCTGATTAATGGATGTTCGAGTATTGCTACTGCTGCTGGTATATATATAGTCTAGTAGGTATAGGCGAGCGATTCGGTTAGTTTTTGATGCACCCTCGCGAGAGCTCGCGGGCAAAATCGACTCGGCGCGCGCGAACCGAGGTGTGATCGGCGCTGGCTATTGATCTCGTTTCGAGATTATCTGAAGATTGCCCGCCGCCCGCTAAAAGAATAGAAATGGCTTTCGGCACTTGGGAAAATGAAAAATTTCGCTGTATTTGAGAATTGATATTTCCAATTCTACATTATACTAACTGATGATCGATTGTGATTAAAATACGTTTCTCAACTCGTTCTATATTCGGGAAAACGGTATATTAAAGTTTCTTCACAAAACGAACTCTTGAATTTAAAGCAACATTAATAGTTTAAAAGAAAAATCCGAGAAATACTATATTTAATAGTATGTATAAGTATAATATATTCTTGGAGTGTTTAACAGCTGTAGAATTACAACCAAATGAAACCTTAAAAAAAACTTTAACACCTACCGCCGTCCATAAAAGACCCTCTCTCAACTAAAAAAAAGTGAATCAAGCACCACTTCTCTCGTCGGCGAGCACCTCATCGAGGGTCCAAGTTCAAGTACCTCGGCAGTGCCCGGAGGGCTGCGCGCGGCCAGCGTCTGCCTCGCTTTTTGGCCGCCGCCGCCGCCGCCGCGTGCCGTTCTCCTCCAGGCGTAAAATTGTAAATAAGAATGAACCCGCATCGCCTCGTGCCCTCCCTCTCATTGTCTAGCACCGCGGCTCGCGCGCGTTCATTTTGCGCGAGCACCGGAATGCGAGGAATGAGAGAGGAGGGCGAGCTGCGAGGGCAAGTGTCGGAGGGACAGCCACAGCGAGGGCGAGAGAGGGAAGACAGCCCGGGAGACATTGTTCAAATTGCGGCGAGAGGCAGAGAGACATCGATCACCGCGCCAGCGGCAACTCAGTCCCTCCGGGACGACGCGCACCACCTTCGCATTTATACCCTTTACGCCCCGACAGTTTCCAGAACTTCCAGCGCCCGCGCTCTACTTCCACCCGCGTGCGGGAAAGAGAGCGACGCGCGCGTCTTGAGGGCATGGGCGAGTCTTCTCGAGAGGCGAGGTCGTCGTGGTTTGCTGCGCCGCCTCAGCCGAATCGCCACGCGGTCCTGCGTACATGCGAATAAGGAACGAGGGAGGCTGATGCTCGGCCCTATCTAGTTTTGTTGTACTGGGGACACTGGATCAGCGGTTATTGGGGGGTTGTCTGCGGATTTGGATGGTATGCATATATTATTCGAGAATTAAGAAATTCAGGTGGCCAAATTATACAGGCTTTGATATTGATTCAAAGTTTTTGGATCGGAATTTAATTGATACACACAATAACTGAATTTCCGTAAATATGGAGCAATAATTTCATAGAAAACCGAAAAATATATTGGTTAAATCTGTTCTTTATAGACTTTATAGGCATCCTGAGAGGTATACGATCTAATCGGATAAAAATTCATTTGCCAGCGGGTATAATAAAAAGGAGAAACGAACGGGGAGACTTCATTCGCAGAATTTGCCGATGAACGAGAGCTGTGGGCTTGCGCGAAGGGGCAGTAACATATTTTCACCTAGTGCTCGATCCTAATAACATTGAAATTTTTACAAGCCGCTGCATCGCCGGACAAATTCTTGGCACACCTCCAGAATGCAAGGCTCTGATTCATACGGAGATTCGGCCGTTTCGCGGCTGTGGCGTACGTTTCTCGTCTCTCTCCCTCTCTACTCCGCATGCGGAGGGAGACCCGACCACCGCGGCTGCGTTATTTATGTTTTATTTATTCGCCGGGAAAGCGGAAAATTCGATGAAATTCCGTTGCAGCGCGGTGTTTTCAATCAAATTTGGATATGTTATTAAGTTATAAAGGCCGCTTTATTTGGAGGAATGATGAAATTGATGAAAGGGTGTTGTGGTGGCGATATTTATTAATTTGATAAAAAGCAAATAATACTAATTTTTTTTATTACTCCCTACGAATATGCATATGTTTACAAATATTATAAATATATATGTATATGATTAGATTATTCATCGTCTTTAATGAGAAATTTTTTTATTTCCGAATATTAATATACTTTGTAAAAGTAGATTATAAATATGAATAATGAAGCTTGCTACAATAGATGGACACATCATGCGAGTAAATAAATTATGAGAAGCAACATTTATTCAAAGATAGAAAAATGCATGATTTCATTCACATTAAGAATGGAGATTACATCCCAATACCATTACCAGCACTTCTTCAAAGTTGCAAAAAAAAGCAACAGACTGACATAACATACGGAACATTTTAACATCCTTCAACACCCTTCGCAGCTCTTCAAAATCACCATATGACTGTAATACAGACGACGGGAATAAGTTGCGCGTAGAAAGTGCACAAAAAACGCGCGACGACCAGTTCTCTCTCTCTCTCTCTCTCTCTTGAGTCTCACAGCTGCCGAATGAAACTTTAGTCCTGCGGCTCTCGTATATATAGCCGTCGCCTCTCTCTCTCGGCTGCGCGTCGCCTCGACTCTGCGCCGCGCCTAGGAGGCAAAAGTACTCGCTACTAATTAATCCTTTTAACCGAGCTCAAATTTAATTAATCCAAAAGTTATGTGGTCGTCGTCGGCCGCTACTTCCCCCGTCGCTTCCCTGAAAAGCCGGCAAGACGCTGCCGCGACTTCGTTGTTCTGCTTCCCCAACCCCCCTAACTCTCCCTCTTCTTCATCCTCGCGGGTTCTGATGTTCCGCCTTTGCTGCCCCTTGTTCATTCTTTTACTGTCTCTGTTCTTCAGAGAGCGTCCCACTTTTTGCATTCTTTTGCTCTTTACCGGAACGAATGATATTAAGGATGCTTTATTACTGAAATCTTAGGTTGTAATTCGCGGAAAACTGATTTCTCAATATTATTTATGAATGAAATTATTTATATTATTATATTATAATATTTTAGGGGTATAACGCAGTAACATGTATAGTTGTATGGATTATCGTATTTAGTGTATAGGTTAATTGCAAGTGGTAAAAGCAGCGGTCCAACAATAAAAAGGAAACTGTTACGGAGCTCGTAGTGTGAAAGAAACTTTCTTCATTGCTGACGGACGAATAAAGTTAAAATTAACAAAATTGCTCGCCTGCAACAGTAAAGATTTTACTAACGTATTATTGTTCTAAATAGGAAAAGCTCTCTCCTCTAGTTGCGAATACAGCCGGAAATATATAGCACTCTTAAAGAAAGTTTTCCTATTATTTCATTAAAAGATTCATACACGTGTACTCTTATTTCGTAATTATTGTTAACAATGAAAGTTCGATGAAAAGTTTTCAGCTTTAATTTTCATTGCTCTTCATAAAAATTATTTTTAATAAATGCTTCTTTTATACTGCTAGAGCAAAACTCATCGCCCGCTTGATAAAAAATGTATTGTTAAGTCTTCGTGGCACAATTTTCTCTTACTTCCCCCCGCTATTATCGACAGAACTTTCAGTACATTAAACAAGCGAGCTTTATTATTTCCCCAATATCGCCCAGAACGGAAAAACAAAACATCAACCGCCACCGAAATCATGCCCCACCCCCACGCTTCCCGCGTTCGCTCACGCCCTACTTTTTCCACTCCCGTAATCTCTTCCCCTCTGCGCCCTCGTCGCAACGAAATCTCATATATATTAAGTACTCTCTTCGCAAGTCCAATTTCAAACCGTTCCACCTGCGTATCCTCTTTCGCGCGCGGGTGCGGCAAAAATTATATATTTCCTTCCCTCCGCGTGTTATATCTCATTCGGCGCCTCCCTCGCGCAACTCGAGAGAGATCGTTTTAAATTAATTAGCCGTCGGCCGCCGCGCGCGGCGACGCTTTTTCTCTCGCTGCTTTTATTATGCGGGAGCGGCGCAGAAGAGAGAGAGAGAGAGAGAGAGAGAAGTCGTATTTCCCGACGGCGCGGCGAAGGGCGCGAAATAACGTCGTTTATTTCCTCGTTACTGCTAGTTTCCTTGTGTCGCTGCAAATGGAAATGCAATGTCCGAGGTATTTTTATGGATTCGAGAGGGAGAAAGAGAGAGAGTTATATGCGCGTGAGAAAAGGAGAGGCGACGCGTCGCCGAGGGCCGTCGCGCGCGAAGTGAAAGGTGTATTAAAAGCTATATGCTCCCCTGCGTTTGCGTTAATAATTTATTTATATTTAATGGCGGCGGTGCAGTCTTAATATGCAATAATAAGCTGCTTTATTTAATAATGATATTTTGAATAATTCGTTTCGTTGATGGAACAGCTTGCGAAAAATTGCTTTTCGTGCTTCTTTATTTTTTAATGAAATACTAAGGTGTGCTTGTGAATAAAATAATTTCTCATGTCTTCGTATGGCTGGGTTTGTAAAAGGCAATAATCCGTTTATTAAATGTTAAGTAGTGTTTATTAAGTGAGGAGAGAGAGATAATGCGTTGCGTGTGCCGCCTCTGTCTAGACTGACAACTGGGTATGCACGTGGTACGAATCGACTGGCTAAATTGCCTTCATAGTACACTTTATATACATTTAAATCTTTTTATTTCTTTCAAAATCAAGTCTTCAAAATTAAAATTCTCAAATATTTTGCAGTTTAAAATAAAATAAATATAAGCGGAATTCAGCAAAAAGCCATTATACGAAAAATAATAATGAATTCCTCGAAAAGACTTTTGCTCATAAAATTATCGGCCAACCGAAAACCAAGCAATTGAGGCAGTCGGACAACTATGTACACAAGCATACGGATCAATTAAATTAATTCACCGAATGGATTCCTCCGTGACCTCGCCCTCTGCACATCACTTCACATAATACACAGAGAGACGCGCGCGCGTGATGCATACTTCACGCAATGACCAGCATCGGCGGCCCACTACTCCCCTTCGGCATCATCGAATTACTCGCGGAGCATTAACCCTACGCTGCGCCGCCGCTCGCCCATCTATCTCTATCTCTCCATCCCACCCTCCCGCACTTCATCACACCGAAATCGATTAAAGAGCCTCCACGCAGCGGGAGGCAGTGTCGCGCAAAAAAGAAAAGTCTGCGTGTACATAAGGGATGAGCAGCTGGTTATACCTCGCGCCAAGATCATCCCCGCGAGTTTATTATCATCAGCGAGGGCGCGGCGAAGTTTCGGGACCGACGGGGGAATAATCAATCTCGCAGTCCAGGCGCTCTGTAGCAGCATGATGTAGCTCGCACAACGTCCCCCCGAGAGGGGACACATCACACACGCAGAGCGAGGGGCGCGCGATATTGCGCGCGAGGCGCATGACAATGCTGATTATTAGTATTTCTGAGACGTTCGCCGTTATTGCTAATTTGCGGGCTTAATTAATTGCGGCGGTGGGATTGCAGTTTTTGCCCTCGTATAATGGCACACAGGTCGTGGGAAAATGTATATATAGGGGGAAATTGTCGCTTGGGTTGTTTACTGTATCAATATCAACACTCTTATTATATATTGTGTTAACATATTATATATCTCTACCTCTATCTCTATCTTAATTAAGATTATTATTTAGGCCAAGTAAGAAACATAAAGTTGTTTCGTTCTTATACGTAAAATAAACTTTGCAAATATTTGTCGATTTGGATTTTAGAAGAGATTGGGTACGTGAAATTTTCTTGTAATCATAATTCCCACAATTACTTATATTGTCGTAAGTTTTTCATAATTACGAACTATTAGATGCTTTCTCAGATATTTCAATAACTATAAGATGAGTTGCTGAACTGTATAGATTATAGTAATAATTATAGCAATTCAGCATAAGAATTATTTAAAATAATATACCCATTATCTTAATACAATTCCAAAAGTTAACTCAATCGAACAACTTCCGCAGCAATTATTAATATGAAAAAGATGAAGAAGAAGAAGAAAGAGCAAGAGCAGCATTGAAGGAAGGAATCACACACGCGGAAAAACAAGCAGGAGGCAGCTTTCGGAATAGTAGAGCGGCGGCAGCGCGCTCGTGTATTTACCTTTGCTTGCTAATTTACCTTCCGTCTAATGAGAGAAACTCTCAGCTGTAGGAGGAAGCGAGAGCGAGCAAGCGAGATAGAGACTGGGCCGCGCAAACCGCCTTATTACTGTAGGACAACCGAGGAGCGGCAAGATAAGACAAAGACAAAAGACAAAGATAAAGATTTAATTGTGAGCTCTAGGATGTAAATAGACCGGGCGAACGCGCGTCTCTACGAGAGCATTTAGGCCAGCAGCAGCAGCAGCAGCGTGCTGTATTATACGATCGCGTAACGTGTGCCGTGATTGAAAGTTTAGCTCGTTTCAGGCGCGCGCTGCGGCCGCGGCGCGGAAGTTATTAACAAATTAGAAATGTAGTTAGTGGTTCTTCGGTGGTATACAGGCGATATCCTTGCAAGTTTCGCGAAAAAGTGTATTAAAGTTGGCAGAGCAGAGATTATTTTGCCAACTCCGCGAGTTCCGCCTTTGGCGCCGATAAATATTTATTCGCTGCGAAACCATCGTGACCCAATTTCCAGATAAATGTTGTGATGAGTATAGCAGCATGACTCGTCAAAGTTTAAATGCCACTTCGATTTCGTGCTAGTTGGCGCTCTCTGTTTATTTATCGTTGATAGAGAAACACTCCGCGCGCTAAACCCCCGTCGAGTGAAAACAGATTACGGATATAATGCGAGAGAGAAAAATGCACTTAAAGATCGGAAAATAGCTTTTCCCGTTATTAAGCGTATAATCCAAGGAGAAGGACACGAGCGAGAAAGCAGAAGAACGACTCAATAACCGAGGGCTTGAGCGTTTATTTTTATTACGCTTAGCCGCCGCGCACTCGGCGTTGTAAGATGGAAAATCGAGGAAGAAATGCGCGCAGGGGAGAGGCAGAAGCGCGCGAGAGAGAAACGAGAGAAAAGGGTCGGCCGCGCCGTTGTCGCGCTGCTGCGCTTCTTCCTCGGCTTTCTTCGGCTGCCCTGGGGCGCAGTAAATTTCGTTATTTCCCGGAGGCATCGCGCGCTCGACTCCTCCATTAGCTCCCCTCCTTTATCCCCCACCGACTCTTCGAGATCGGTTTCCAATGGAAAAATATTGGTGCGACTAATTAGGCTCTCGCTCTTTTTCTGCGACGTGCGCACGCTATATACCCGGTTCGGAGAGGAAAGCAATGTACCGCGCTGTATTTTTTTTTCTCCTCGCGCTCCTTTTTTTTCTCTCTCTCTCTCTCGCTCTTGTCTCTATTCCTCATTTTCGTTGCGCAAGCGACGCAACTGTGCCGTCGTCATCAGCGCAGAAATGAAAAGAGGGCAAAATAATTACCAGTGAAGAAGTGGAAAGCTAAACAGTGACAGTACTTATTATTGCATTGTAACGAAAGGGCCTTTGTGCGGATGGCATGGTTTAGCCTTAAACTTTGTCTTGTGCAAAAAAGTGAAGTAATTGTTTCGCGAATCAATACTGTCATATACAATACTTTATGAGAATAGTCATAATTTACATTCATATTAAAAAAAAATGAAGATAAAGCAAGCCTTATTATCTAAAAGCTTAAATATAGTCAAATATTATGTCTATTCACGAACGAATAAAAGAAAAATATATAGAACCACTTGTTCTAGGAAGTAAAAAAGAAAAGATAAACGAATCATCATAGAATCGAAGAACAAGTTTATGTTATACCATGTCATGGTCAGGAATTTCTTTCACCCTTTCTTCTCGAAAAAAAGCGATCGAACAAAGCTCTGAAGATGATACCACTCTATCAAACGAGCCAGACTCTAGCTCCTGATGGACACGATAACTCGACTACACGAGCGCTAAACAAGAGCGCTAATAAAGAGAGCGGGAGAGAGAGAGCGTATACAGACAGAAGAGGGAACCGGATTGCTCGCACACGCGTTAGATTCGCCGCTCTCTCCCTTTCTCTTGCCTCATTATGTGCCGAGGGCCTCTGAATGAATCACAACAAAAAGCAGAGGAAATGGGCGAATGTTTTCGAGTGGCCGTGTACATGTATATATATAAATGTAGCCCTTCGGGGGGGAAGACCAAGGCCCTATATGCGCTCTAGCCGCGCGACCATTGTTACTTAACGCGGGTTCGCGCACGCGGCCGGGCATTGTTGAAGTTCTGCCAAATGCCGGGGAGCCAGAGAGAAAGAGGGAGAGAGAGAGAGAGCACAAATGTACGTATACGTTTGAATTTGGAGTACGGTAATGTTGTGCCGCTGAATGGAAGCCTCTCCTTTGGGGCTAGAGCTTCGAAATGATCACGCGCACGCTGGTTCTTTTTTTTTCTTTCTTTCTTTCATCGGAGGTTTCGTTTTTTATGATTATTGTTGTCAAAGGGCTGGAGCGCGCGAGAGATGATGTGTGGAGATTATGACACCGAGTGGCGGTCTAATGGAGATATATTGCTGCGGGGATGAATGCGCGCGAATATGTGCCCTTCTCTCTCTCCCTCTCGATCTAATAATTTTATATGTGATGCAGAGGATGGGACAAACGAAGAGGAGGGGGGAATCGAAGGTAATATGTTGCGAAATCTGCTCGGCTGTAATTTGCTTTGTGTGCTCGGATGGATGCAATAATTCAGCAGATATTGTGTGCGACCTTAATTTGTACAGCTTAGCGTTTAGATGGGGTAGTTATGATAAAGTTATAAATCTAAGTCACTATGGTATTTAAAATGTGGATTACATTATTTAAGCCGTGAGGTACTATAGTAATAAGATTACTTTTGATATATTTATGGCAGTAGTGAATGTAAGAGTTGATTTATAAATTAAAACGTGTTAGTCCCAGCGGCATTTGAGACACAATACACAATATACATGAAAATGCATGTGTGTTATAAATTCATAGGTCTAATGCAAATGAATTGCTTTTAATCCCTTAAAAGTAAAGCTCTCATATACCAATAAATGCGTGTAGTTCGAAAAGATACTTCAAAGCTTATAAAAATGAGTAAGCATAAACTCAACTTTTCATCCATGATGCCAAAAAGGACATCTGACTTTATATATAACATATCCAGCAATTGCAGCAATAATATAGTCAATCTATAAACGCCATCTATATCACATATAATGATTCAATAACGACTTTTACTTTGTCTTTTATTTCATGTGTTCTTTCTTATTTCTTGTAATTAGTAATATGAGCCAGTTAAGAATGTCTATACATAGAAGATAAGTTTTTTATTTTACCAATTTCAGCAAAATTGCAAAATTAAAAATTTGTTGTCTGTTCTGTTGTTGCTACAAAATAATAGTGCCTGCTGTATAATAACAACAACTTTTTATTTGACCAACATGAGCCTTTACCTTTTGAATATAAATTGGATAGTATTGACAATGAAACGCTTATTTCTCATATCGATGTATTCGTACTCAAAACTCAGACAAAAACAATCCGCTGTCAGCTGTGACCAATGTATTTATTAATAACACTTCATTTAATCGATATCACGATCTTAACATCTAATATTGTTATTATTTCCTTTCAACAACGAATGAAATAACATTTGGCATCTCTGTCAACCTATAGATGTCGCTCGCCATTATGCATAACACAAAAGTCTCAAACTGTAACCAACGTGTTTCACTCAGCGAAAAGTAGCGACCAAAAGTTAAACAACTTTGGAGCGAAATCCCCCGACAAAAAATCTGGAACAGTGCAAAGCACTCCTCGCGCCGTGAGGAGACGACCGACCTGCAACTCTTTCTCATCTCTCTCTCTCTTTCTCTCTCTTTCTCTCTCTCTCTCTCTCTCTCTCTCTCTCTCTCTCTCTCTCTCTCTCTCTTCGCAGCATCAATTCAGCGCAGAACAGCTCGTGTACACCCCCATTCACGCGCACACATGCCCACGCGCCCGCTCGCTTCGCTTATACGTATAAAGCGCGAAATAAAAGAGAGAGAGAGAGAGAGAGAGAGAGAGAGAGAGAGAGAGGCAGTGAGTACGCGCAGAACTCATTCTTTCTCTCGCTGGCCTTTCTACACAACTTCGAGTGGTTTCGTGTGCGGCTGAATGACTCGCGGCCATTAAAGCCGCGCGCGCTCGCCTCCTCCCCCGCTCGCTCTCTCTTTCTCTCTCGCGTCCGCCCTTGTAAATGCGGAACTCTGTCGTCTCTCGCTCTCTCGCGAGCTATATAGCGACCGTCTCTCTCACTCCCTATATATATACATATATATACATAACAAAATGCAAACGCTTCTGCATAACGATAATGAGTTCCATTCCGGTAATGAGGTCGCACGCCATTGAAATCGCCCCGACTGAGACGAGCTGCTTTCTCTCTCTCTCGCGCGCGCTTGTCGTCATCATCGTCCCTTCGGTTCGCGCGGGACTTTCCAGAGAAAGAGAGCGAGAGAGGAAGCGCAGCAGCAGCAACGGTGGCGGAGGCGGCTAACGAACGCGGGAGAGGGAATAACAGTTTCGAAGGAATATCTACCTGGGCGCCCGCGCGCAAGCTCGCGAATCGAGCCCCTTTTGAGAGCTGCGCGAGGAGGTTTCAGCGGGGGGCGTTGCGCGCGCGAGTTTTCAATTTTTGAATGGGATTAGGAGGAGACGTAATTAGCAGGAGAGAGAGCCGAAAGCGACAGTTGACTCGACGAAAATTACCCCCGCGCTGGCGTCTTTGCGCCCGCGGCTCGTTTTTCTGCGGAGTTCCCTTTTATGGTAGTGCTACTTTCAGGGGGCGCGGCGAGGCCGTTGGATGATCATTGGCTCGCGATGGTTTTGTGCTGCGGTGACAGCTTTTAATCAGCTTAAACACGGACGGACTTTGGATAGCCGCAGTGCTTGAGCTTTGAGGAAATGGAAAAATTGTCACGGTATATGCTGAAACACTATTGTTTTAAGTGAGACTAAATTGAAAGGCATCTTGAAACTTGTGTAGTTTCGTGTAATAGCGCGAAGTTGGTTTTGGAATTTCGTCTTTAAATTAATGATTGGGAACTGTTAGAGCGAGCAATCCGGAAAAGTCGTTAAAGTTAATGAATAAAGTGAGGGAAAGTTTCTAGGCATTAAGTCGGGATTGACCTAACCTTTGTGGGACAGTTTTCTTTCTTGTTCCGACTCACTTTTAGTGGCTTTCGGTCTTAAACTTTGTACTTTCAATGGAACCAGCTCGACAATTAGCGAAAGAAGGTGGCAAAACAGTTAACTCTGCAGTCCCGGAGTCACCAATTTAAAAGCACCACTTATATTTAGCCAGAAACTTTAAACTTTACCTCTTTTATATTATCTGGCACTATCTTGTTTATCTCATTAATAAAAACAACGCAATCAATTTGTCATAATATAATTTAGATTGCTTGACGAAATTAAGCGAAACTTTGTCCATTTTTATTCTAGTTTCATTTTAATTGAATTTATGAGGGAATTTTAATCTATCGGTATAATCTGATGAAAATTGCAAATATTGGATGATTGTCGTTTAAGAGAATTGTTAAATCTAGTGACAATATGTACTCTGTATGATTTAGCGTTGTAGCGGCAATGTGTACTTTGGGAGACTAGGTTACGTGAGAAAATCCATATTTGAGAACAGGAGAACTTCAGTAATAATGAGTAGTTAAATGTCACAAAAGAAAAATGCTAATCGATATCTTGTAGATATTTAACTAATTTAAAATTATGAAACATAAAAGATAACGTTATTGAAATAATATGTAAATTTCAGTTTACTATAGGCAAGAGGAAAGTTTTTCAATAAATTGTCATTAAATTGGCGTTAAATGAAGAACAATAGTAGATGATTCATAATTGGACTTCTCATTTGTGCTTTCCTTACTTATTGCTTTTATCTGAAACTACGCACAAAGCGAGCATAACTAATAATATATTTTCCAAGTTTTGTATGAGGTATATTTCCATTCAATATAATAATTATCTATAAGTTTGTACAGAACTTGAAATCTCTACCGTAAATTTTATTTCATAGGTGCAATTGAAGTTTTAACGAATGAATGACGAATGATAATTGTTGATATTCGTTTTATTATATCAGTAATAGACACAAAGCATTTCTTAGGCCATCTTCGGAAGGACTTATGCGCTATATAAACGATAGCCGAGGCCCGGGCGTGATTGAATTTATCCGGAAGCGAAACAATATTAACGCGCGCAGTCCCTTACACCGCTCACGTATCTATACATCTCGCTCTCTCTCTCTCTCTCTCTCTCGTTCAAGACGAAGAGCAGCGCTCGCGCGCAGATAGTTCTGGCCATTGTTGCGCGCCGCCGCAGCGAGCGCAACGAACTTCCCCGGCGCTGCCGCTGCAGCTCCAGCCAATTTTGGATTCGGAATGTTGTTCCCGACGTATTGCCGTTATATTGCGCGCCGAGCGCAGCTCTCTCTGTGTTTGTGTGTTTCCATGTATATATACAGATGTATATACATCCCATAGCCCCCGGCGCCGAAATTGCACTGTTTGTAGGTACGTGCCGGCAAACAGGTAAATCAATTTTCGGTCGGACGTGGCGGTTTAAGGAACGGCGTATACGCGCGCTAGCGTGTCGATGTGCGAGAGAGGCCTTCATTTGTTTGCTTGTGGGAGTGAAAAATATAGCGGAGCCACTGCTGCTCTGGCTTGCGAATAAATAATTCGGGGCGTTGCAATTACCCGATTGATTGGTTGACTGATTGGGAGAGAAAATTACGGGCCGGGATTACGTTCTTTACACGGGAAATGTTTTTCCTGGCCGTGGTTATATGTTTACAATTAATCAGAATACACTGGCATATTGTTCTCTTTACGCCTGCTGCTTTTATATACTGAATGATGTAAAGCGAATACTGTAACGAAGCATAATTGATATAAATTTTTTATTTTTATTCGACCAAACATGACAAACTTTTTGTATGATGCCTTTTGACCAATTCGTTTCACTTGTTTAGTGTGGTGTTAAAAATTAAGCACTCTGCAAACTGCTGTGAAACTTTGGTGAAAAACCATAATGTCTACTAGATAAGTACATTGGCCTATTTTGAAATGCGATCCTTACCATCCGGCTTAGGTTTAACTATTGGCTGAATAACTTTGTAATTTCATTTGTGTATTCCAAATAGTTGTAACTTATAGGAGGTTAACCACAGTTACTAACAAAGCGTGCTTCCCTTAAGAGTCAGTTTGAGGTAAAATTAATTTCTCCCGTAACCTAATTTATTGTAAGGTAGTCAACCCGATCGATATCCACTTTCAATAATATAATCAATTAAAAGGTTGATTTTATCGGTTCAAAGAACCCGCAAGCAAATTTGTTTTATATGCATCATCTGAACTAACATTCAAACAGTATTGAGATTAATTATTTATTTATTGATTTTTTAAATTATACAAAAAATACATTTTTCAGGTCAAATATATTATAAAGTGATTTGAAACATTCTTCTCCTTCGCAGAAATTCTGATATTCTTCCAAGCGATTTCTCAGGAAATTTTCGATATAGCACATATTGCGAATTCCTATATCCAATACATTTCCGACAAGTTTCTACCCATAGACTAAATTTTTGCGACTGATAAAACGATCGGCTGAGAAGATGTAAATGCGCAATTAACCGGCAGCGGGCCGCGGGGTCGTATAAGTTAATCCGAAATCTCTCTGTCTCCCGGAGCGTGAAAGATTGGCGACGATTGGGGGAATTGCGTATAGTGGCGCGGTGTATAAAACAGCCGTTTCTCATTAGGAACTTGTTGCGGAGAGGGGCAGGGCTGACGGAATGCGTGTGCGTCCCTCCCTTTACCGCCGGTCCGAAAATCCGTCTCGCGTCTCGACGGCCGCTCGCCCGACCTGCACTTTATCTGCCCGGCAGTTCGATCGCGTCCCCCGCGTCCCGTTAACGTCCCTTTCTGCGTGTGCTTTATCACCGTCTATTGGATTTTAAGAGCCGTTTAACGCGATCTTTATTTTCTTGGATTGGATTAGTTAACGTTAATTGCGGAAAACTGTTTTAGTGATAAAATTAAAAAATGTATAGTATAATAACGGTAAGTTGATACGATTTCGTAACTTTATAACGGCAAAGTTATTTCAAAATAATAACTTTTCTTGTTATATCTCAATTCTATCTCATCTAACTTAACTTTGAATTTTGCGAATCTCATCAGGACTCTTTTTTCTCGTCGCTTATATTCACGAGTAGTGCAGGCTATACGAGGTACAGCAGCATCGCGAGTAAAGATGATGGAAGTTCGAACTAACGCTATACTTTGGCGCGCGGCGTCACGTTGCATACATTCGAACCTCATAGAGGTATATATAATGCTTTGGCTAATTGGAGTTCGCTGTAATTCTCGGCGATTCAGGGGTCCGTGCGCGAGGAGGAAGACATATAACCGAGATACGACAGCGACACCGCGGCAAATAAACGGGACGCTGCAGCGTCCGTAAAACGCCACACACGCGAGCTGAGCACACGCCTCTACTGCGTTTATATATACGTTCGGCTCTCTCAGCCTCCATTTTCTATGTCTCTACGCGTTGTCTTTTTCTTCGTCTCCGGGTAGATCTGTCTTACCTGTGTCATGTTAATTTTTTCCTATACTCCTCGCACGCGCGCACGCATCACACACGCGATATTTCATCGTGCTCCTTTTTTCATATACGTCTTGACTTTTTCGCCGCGTGCGCGCGCGCGCGCTCGGGTGTCACTCGTATACGCCCGTCTTTGTTTTTGCTCTTCCTATCTCTCTCACTCTATACTATCGTGCCGCGCTGTATCGCATTCCTGTTGTTTCTTTCGCCTTTTTCTGATTCCGCTTGTTCCCTCGGCGCGTCACCGTCATTTTCTGCGTTTTGCCCTTCGTCAAGCTCTCCCGCTCTCTCGCCCTTCTCGCTCTCTCACTCTTTCGCCCTCTCTCTCGAACTCTCACTTTCTGTCTTTTTCTTGCACGTGTGAGAATCTCCTTTGAAAGACTGCAAGCTGCTGTCACGAATTAGTCGCTGCGCGCGTCCGTGTAAATCTGTAATTTTCTATACTGGTGTAGAAAGAACATGAGATGCTGGCGCCATTGATCGGTGTATACAATTTATAAAAGAGGTGCATGTTTCTGTAAAAATATATTAATTAGTTTATGATATTGTATATATTAAATTAAAATATTTAATTATAAAAATAAAAAATTCTCAACAATAAAAGAAAACTTAACGTACACGAATTATTATTATTTATGATGCTATATAAATGAAAAATATTTCGACAAACAATTTCTCATACGTTACAGCAGGCGGTATTTTATTAAAATATCTTTCCACGCGCATCCGAAATAGCAGCATAGACAGAAGATATTAGTATTACAAGCGAGTCGCTTCTGTGACATAATTTCCGCGAAAAAAGGCAGAATGCGCGTTGCGTGCACTCTCCCGCTCCCTCGCTCCTTTGCGAAGAGGGCGAACGGGAAAAATAAAAAGTTAAAAAGCGGATGCAAAGCGAATGCGCAAGGAAAACACGCGCCGCGGCCGGGGCTTGCGTACGGTTTATGCATGTAAATCGTTTGGATTCGTTTGTTGTTCTTTTCCACGGGGCATTTGGACGGTTCGTGTCGTGCATCGGTTTCGCTTTTGTATACGCACGCACGTGACTTTTTCTCCTCTATGCGCCGCAGATACGCACACCCCCGCGCGCCGCCGACTTTTCAACGTGAATATGTAAACTCATTAGAGCTCTTGTGGAGCGTGCGCGGACGCGGAGGCGAATGTATAAGGCCGGTTAATTCTTTTTACGCGCTAGCTGATTATTGATTATGCTTTATAATTGGCGAAACATTCAAAGAGCTTTCGAGTTTGGAGCTATGAGCAGATGTGACATTTTTCTTGGGAATTAAACAAATTTGTACAGTTTTATTTTATGTGAGTATAGAGCTCACGAGAATTTATCGGAATTTTGTTGAAAAATTCCAAGTGCCACACCTTTTATATTCTCCGTGATTTATTTTCCTCCATCGTAAAAAGATATAGATCCCATAAAAAATGTAATACAAATAAAAGGATTTCTTCCAAAATTTTCGCGGAAAAATCTCTACACACAGAGATAATAAACGGCCAGCGATTCTCGCCCGGCTGATTCACAGCCCTATCCCAGCCATTAAATAATCGCCCGATAAAAGCGAAACACCATTCGTTTTTGTATTTCCCCGGCAATATGCCCTCTCGCTATAATTAATAAAGCGCGCGCATACACGCTATCGCGAAACTGAATAAAACCCGACTATCATAGAACTCCAATAAAAATTCCGATTATCCCTCGCTCTCGCGCACTGTAGACGCGTGCACACGCGCAAAAAACTTTGAGAATAAATTCCTTTAATCCGCGTGCAAGCCCGCACAGACACACACACGCGCGGGGGCCAATGTAGCGGGCGAAATAACGAGCAGCTCGCCGATCATCCGCGTCGAATTCCTCTATTTCTCTCTTTCTCTCCGTCGGCCGCTCGATCTTTCAAAAATCGAGTAATAAGAACGAGCGAGCTAGCGCGCGCGTCGGCAATAAAAGAAATAATAAAAGTCAGGTTAAACGAGGGGAATTACAGCGGCGAGATATAGTGTAACGGGGCCCGCGGAGATCGCAATGCACGTACGCACCAGAGGCGTATGTACACACGGGGGGAGAAGAGAACGAGAGAGGGAGAGGAGGAAGAGAGTTTCTGCCCGAGGGATCGCTTTCATTCGTTTTTGTCCCTCGATTTCGCCTCGTTCGTCGATCTTCCCGAACATGCGTTTCCTTGCCCCCTTCCCTCACTCTTATCTACGGTTCTCCTTGTGAACGCTCTTTCCATATTGTTCCTGGAAGACTGTGCACGCTGACTATTTTATAAGAGTTCTCATTTACTTTATTCGAAAAGTCTATTGTCTAACATATATAAAGAATCGTTTTATACAAGCAAAAATTCATCAACTATTACTCTTACTTTACGATCAAAATCAAGGCCGGTATTTTAAATAAGTTGATAATAAACTTTGAATATTGGTTGAAAGTAAGTATATTCGAAAAAGGTAGAAATGAAAAGTACCGTGCGAAAAGCATAGTTTCTTAAAATGAACAAATTTTGAATAAATTTTATCCTGAAAAATAGCGTTATGAATGATGCTCTCTATTATAATCTAATTTCTAAATTGAAGAAACAACTTACTTAAAAAACTAACCATTTTTAAATTAGGATTTTCGTTTTTGAAAAATATAAATATTTATATAGTTATTAAAAATATAATTTAAGTTTACCTCTTGAAACTTTAATACAAGAAGTTCTTGATGGCTACGTCAGGGGAAGAAGAAAAAAGTAGAAAGGGTCTGGAAGCCCTATAGTCCAACCCGAAAAAGAAATAAAATCAGGATGCGGGGGAGAGATGAAATGAAAACTTCTCATTGAAAGTTAGCCAACTTGAAATAAGAGGTAAATCGCGGTATACACATAATAATTCCAGCACTCGAAGTAAAAAATTCACGATGCCCTTAAACCCCTTGTTTTCAAGCATATCATCAATATATATGAGAGCATTATGGAGAAATTCAACAGAAAGCATTATATGAACGAGAGCCCATGATTAAAAATAATGGCTCAAGCATTTAGGGCCGAAAATAAAATACATTATACCCTAATAATTCATACATTATTAATAAGTAGATAAATCATTGTAGTTATCTCATTATAAAATTAAGGAGGCTAATATTTTAAATACTGCAATGGAGATTTTTTGGGGGTGAAATCGGAAAATTCTGAAAAGTTTTCGGGAATTTTTTACGTAAACATAATATGACTTTTTGTCCGAATTACACGAGACGATCCTTCAAAAAACCGTATCAACATAGGATTCGTTGCAAATTAGATTTACTTTTCTGCCTGGAGGTCCTTTATTTGTTGCTCAATCCTACGCTGTAACGAGAATAACAGAAATAGAAGTAGAAATAAAAAAGTACAGATAAACTGGTCAGTTACGAAAAAGACGCAAAACAAAGACAATAAAAGATACAATATTAGCTATAAGCGAAGCATTCGCTCAGAACTTGTCTTCAATCATTCCACGTTTATTCAATAATTTTAGTCTGCCTGGTATATGCGAGATAGATTATATCCGGAATCAATCTATTTTCTCAAGAAAAATCGGTTAAAATGCTACCACTAACTTATACACAAAGAGAAAAATTCCGTCAATATAATCTTATTTTGATCCGCCAAGGTTTTTGCCTGAGTCCTCCGTAAGCGTAAACATAACAGTCGCATGTTTTTTTTTTGAGGTTAGGAGACGCAATCAATATTTTCACGCAAATAAATAAACTTTACATAACTTAATTTTACATAAGCTGATTGTAATTGTAACATGCTTTTATATTATAATTTAGCTAAAGAAATTCAAAATGAATTATTAAGAATCGGCGAACGTGCAAAAAAATCTCTTTACTGATGACTGTAAGGCAGAAACTTCCGGAGACTCCAGTGATGCTAGCTTTATGCCTATATGTAGTATACTACCCGAGTCACTCGGACCGTTTTGGCCTGAGTCTCCAGTTAACGATACCTCACTTTTCTCTCCGTGTAAGTGCTATACAGATCCTCGCTTCCGTTGTTCTATGGCGAGTCTCACCATAGCCGCCCTCGACCATACCTGAATTTTCGCCAGCTTCACGGCTCGGCATCTTCAACGATCGCGATCGAAATACGCTTAGCTGGTCTTATATTGGAAAAGTCGGGGATCAAGAGAGCTGTCTCTCTTACTTACCAAAGGAAATACTCGAGGAGCTTTGTGGGAAGCACCCGAGTCCAATCCGCGAGTCTAAAATACATCAATGCATCATTAATCTCAGCACTTTCATAATATTTTTAAGAGCTCTAAGGACTACAATTCCCGAGATAAAAACTCTACATAAAGCGTTTCATAAATCATCCACCTTAAAAATCCTTAAACCAACATGCAGCAGAGGCCGCGTTAAAATAAGATAAACAAACCTCAAGGTTTCCTTGCCGCGCTTTTGCGCAGCACCTCTTCCCTCGATATTAATCTCGGCTCGCATTCGTCATTCATCGAGGTAAAGGGTCGAACAGCGATGCGCTCGATTCGCCATGATAAATCAGGGGAACGGCCAATAAATACCGGCTCCGCCCGTATAAAGTTCGGGCAACCTCTCAAGAGAGAGAGAGAGAGGGAGGGAGAGGGGAAATAAATCCACGGACAATTGGTTAGTTAGCGGGCGCTTCGGAAATTATCCGCGCGGCGGACGGCGATTGATAATACGCGCACTCGCGGCGCAAGGGGTAAATTTAAACGGTAACGCGGCCGATCATATTCTACGTGTTTGTGTATATAGAGGCTGGCGCGGACGTGTATATACTTACCGAGAGGTGAAATCGTGTAATTTAATAAGGAGATGGGAAAAGGGTGTGTTTTATACCGAGCTAGAGAGGTAACGTAAATCTTCGCGGTTGATGATCGTCGGTATGTACGAGCAGGTGTGCTGGGGTATATACGCGAACCTACACGTTAGCTGTGGATGATGCGCAGGTTCGCGATTTTCGCATCTAGAAAAGTGATTGGGAAGAAAATAAATTCCCGGACGTTATAAAGAGATATTATATATATATAAACGTACTTTTCGGTATAGAAAAGGTCGCTGAAATTCGATTTATGCATATATATTTCAGGTACATAACATCCCTACGAAATCGATTACATATTTCGAGAGAATTCGGTATAATGATACACCGCTATCGCCATAAGCGCACACGAATACCCGCGCGATTTTACTTTGTGATGTGCTTTAACGTCGCGCTGTGCACGATGAAATTGCTATAATTCGAAAATTTCTCAATTAAACATTTTATCCGTTCCAGTACAGGTAATAAAGGCTTTTATAGATAAATTCTTCAGCAGTTGCGTGAAAATTCGGCGCGCCTGCTGCATTTTCCGGCTATGTGATCCAAAACGTAATTAAAAATTATAGATATATACGTAAAATATACACTATAATATTGAAAATCCTCCTGAATTTATAAAATTCGAGCGTCTGCAAAACACATTATGCTCAGCGACATAAGCGTGGAAAATTGCTTTCTGGGCTATACGAGCAGACGTTATAATGTAGCACCGCGCATAAATCGCACACGGCGAAAGAGCCTATATACTTATCGGGTTATTCGATTAAGCTCACTTACGGGGTCAATACCGCGAACGCGTCGTAAATTTTTTCGACTCACGACGAGCGGCTCGCGATACAGTACGCCGATAAATATTCCGAGCGCCGAACGGCTGCAAATATACACGCTCGCGTTCGTGTTTTCCTCCCCGTGAACGCAAGGAAGGAAAAAAATAGAATCGCTCTCGCGTAATATATAAAATAATAAACGACGACGGCGCGGCGGCGGCGGCGGCGGCGGCCCATTAGCCCGGGTCCGTGCAGTTGACAGTTGTGTGCCTCGTGGCTGCTGGCCGCCAAATAAAAAGTATTGCCCACCCCGCGCGGCCCCGCCGTCATGAAGGTGATTTTAAGGGGCTCCCCTTTTACGAGTGCCACCGTAGCCATAGCGCAGCCGTCGCGGTCCTCATACTTCTCTCGCGTTCTCCCCCCAGGTCTTTTCCTTCGGTGCTGCTACTTTTTTTTATCACGGCGTGTAGTACCATAGTAGTGCTGCTAGCGGCAAACTGAACAAACTCGCTCGGTCGCTCGGTCGCGCGAGGGCCTTTTAATGGCCCCTTGAATGGCCAATCGTCGCGAGTGGAGCGTCTCTTTTGCTCGTGCGGTTCGACATGTGTGCGCTCGCGCGCGCTGGGCTAATCCGCCGGCCAAATAAATCGTTTACGAGGCACAATGAGCAAGCGGAACTGCCTGCCTCTCTCTTTCTCTCTTCTCCCGGCGTTCGCGACGTCTATACTTCTGCTCTCAGGAGGTTTCCTTTTTTTTCGACTTTCCTTATTTTTCGCCGTTGTTATGGTACTTGTAGGATTGTGCTTGAATTCTTTCCTGTTGGCCTGGGCTAATGAATATTTTTTATTGGATGTTTATTTAATTATTTGTAATACACGTTTCTATGAAAAATCTAAAGGAAAAATACGTCTATTAGGAATTTGTGAATCATTTTATTTATCCATGCATTCAACTAATCAGGGTTAATATAAAAAAGTCTGCTATAAATAGATTATTCTTTTCATCATTTTCAAACATCTTATATTTATTTCTACGTAGTTTTTTCGCTTCGAGTGCCCCGTTTGAATATTTGATTAAATTAATGTAATCCTTTTATAAATAATTATTGACTAAACATTGAATGTTTAATATTTCAAACACTAAGTCTTACATTTCCTCCTCTCAGAATTATCTCAAAATGTTTACAATCTGATAAATCTTTACTAAATGAAAACCTGCCAAGGTATCTATAATTACGAACTAATTACGCAAAGAGATCAGCATTTACTTTGAAATACAGTCCGATTCGGCTAATTATATATTTGCTTTGTCCCCACTGGTAATATATCTTTTTTAATTACATAAAGCTCGTAAAAATAAAAACACAAAAAGTCAGAACCGTCGCATCTTGCAAGGCAACAGCAATAAAAAATAATATTCAACGGAGCTACCTAATTAACGAAGGGTTTTCTCAAAACAACGGGGGGACGATAATAAAAAGAAACGAGTCCCATCTCTCTCTTCCCTCGGTAATTCGCTTTTAATTATTCCTTCTCGGCAGTGTTAGCTCTGCATTTTTCCCACCTTGCGACCTCGAAACTTGACTCACTTGCTTTTTTGGCGCTGCTCGAGTCTCTTTGTGGCGCACGCGCGAGTCACAACAAGAGCCGTCGATCTGCCGGAGCAAGTGCACTGATTATAATCCTTTGAGAGGGCGCGAAGCTGCCGCGGATCATCCCGCCCGCGTCCGTATTGTTCTCCTTTGCGCGCATTATCCCCGGGGACTGACAGTAACGACGACTTTTTTCCTTTTTTCCCCCTCTCTCCTCGTTCCCTTTCTTTATCTCGCTCTTCGCTTCCTCCTCTTAATAATGATCAACGGGCAGAGGCTCGTTGTGATTCATAAAGAGGAGCCGCTTATTCGCGCCGGCTCGATGTGGCCTATTGTGCGTTCGTTGACGCTCTCCCGGTGCGTATATAACGCGCGCACGGCTGAGTAATAAATAATATTGAAAGAAGACACCTTGCGCTTATGGCCAGGATGAATTCTCATCGGTTTTGATGATTTTTCTCGTATTACCACAGAGACTGGCTTATTATTGTTGCAGGCCGATCAAATTCATTATCAGCGGTTGCGAAGGTTTATTAACTTCTTCCTGTTAGAAAAAGATAACCTACACTGAACGATTTATTTCTTCTATAACGCAATAGATGGTAATATGACAACATAGTAGTAATATAATATATTCTAAATTTGAGACTTTAGATTATTTATGATATTCAATATTCCAATGCACGTCTCTGCACTTAAAATTATAAAAAGTATTTTTTGAGATTTATATAAATATAACTTAACACTATGATTTTAGTTATTAGCTATTCATGCCTTTTCGTTACAATTAATGAAATAAGGAATTAAATTATAATGGAATATAAAAATCATATATATTTTTTATATATGTCATGGAAATATCTACAATAATTTATTCAAGTATATATATAACATTAAAGTTATAAGTAAAGTTGAAATACTCTCTTGTTATTTTTTCTAAATCGTATTGCAATCTCAAGCCTTTAAATAAAATACATTCTAAAATTTTAAGTTTTTGAATAAAATGTTTCGTATAGCAAATATTGCATCTACGACATTTGTTTCAAACCAAATAACTAAACCAAAAAAAAGCGACGTAAAAAATGTTCTACATTTTTATTCACGCCTTCGTCGGCGAAGAAAAAAAAACATTGTGATTTAGAACCAGAATGCGAAAAATAAGAGAAACCTGACCCAGTGCGCAGTTACGTACTTCCACAGAGTCTTACTCCCGTTTCTTGACGCGCGCTAAGAGTCTTAAATTTAAGGCGCCGCGGCCGAAAAATCGCGCGCTCTCGCTAGAGGCCAAGAGAATGAGAAAAGCGCGCGAAACTCGCGTAAGGGTCTCGAGGAAGCCGACGATAGAGCATATAGTTGCTCTGCAAGTGGCATTGCGAATGCCTCCGAAGAGGCTTTTTCCTCGCACTTGATGTTTCTCTGCACTTGATTTTTACTTTTATTTACCTACAATTTCTTTCCTCCTTACTCGCCTTATTTTCTAGGTAACAACATTACTGCGTTCGTTGAATATATAATACAATTATTGTGGGCATTTTATTTGTTGCTTTTTAAAGCTATTGAATTATTAAAAAATTGTTAAGATATTTTCTAAACATTCATCAATATCATTTTGTATAAAAATTTCTACACATCCAAACTTTTCTTTACAATTTTCACAGAAACTTTATATACGCACACTGCAAAACATCGTTATTATATTTGTAAAGTACTTTGCGCTCAAGCGCCAAAACCATTGCAGCACTGCAAGCAAGAAACACACAAAATCTGCAAGTACTCAAAACCTCACAACCTATGCCTCAATTTACACCTTTCTCCGTACGCGCTCCTCCGGACATCTCCATTTGTCAGCCGTCCTCCCTTTCTCTCCTCCAAGAAACGTAACACAGCAGCCGCACAACACACATACACACAAGATCCTTCGCGTGTGTTCGCGCACTTGTCCGCGGTGCACCGCCCTCGAGTGCTGCGGTCGCCGCCGCCGCTATGTGCCGAGAGTTGAAACAACGACTTTATATACAGCGACGCTCAATGGGCCACTTCTTATGGGACTCTTCGTGCACATCGAAAAGTGCGGCGCTTCGAGGACTCGTGTGCCAGATTCTGGTTATCTCTTCTATACTCCACTGGCGCGCGGCTCTTTTATTCGATTGACGCATTATGGTTTTGTGAGGTGCGAGAAGCGGAGTATTACGGTTGCTTCACACGAATCGAATTTATCGGCGTAAGGAATGTAGAACATTTTGGAAAATAGGTAGCGTGGGTTCGGCATTAATAAAGAATATTTTATGATGAAAGATTGCGTAAATATATAAGGAGTCACACACATGTTATCATTCACATATCCGGAAATGATCCACTCAGCTAAATTGTTGTGTAATTTGATGGAATTTCAACATGGAGTTTGGGATTGACATGGTTCGTGTGTACATATCGCCACTAGTATATACTATATTAACCACACGAAATTGCATGAGCAAATTATTACTAAGTGTATTACACGCAAGTTTGACGTACAACTACAAGTACGCAACGTGAAAAGTATATATATGTTGATGATGAGCATATAGAATCGTCTAATCGTTTTTAATAAACAGATACAAGAGATAAGACGAAGCATGCAATCACAACGCAACAAATATTTTCCATATCTCCTTCGCATCTTTAACATTTGATTATTTCATTACGAGCAATTGCCACGGTAATTGGAATAGTTAGAGCGGTGAGCGCAGGCGCATAACCCGCAGGAAGCGCAGCTTCGCAAAACCAACGAAGAATTTCCAATTTACCGCAACTGCGCGCCTTCTAATAATTCAGATGGCAATTATCCGCTGAAAAAATGAATCCTAATTGAATTATCGCGGACGGGCCGTAAGCGGGAAGCAAGCTCGCTGAATCGGCCGAGATTACACATTACGTCCCGCCGCGGCTCGCCGGAGCGTAATTGTTTTCGTAGCGCAAGGGGAGGGGGGGGGGCAGCGGAGGGAAATGGGATCCGGGAATATCGCGTTTATCATCGCGCGAGTGCCTCGTACATAAGTTTATCTGCTGCCGAATGGCTCGTATATCCCGATTCGTTGTTCTTATGTAATTAGTCCTGAGTCTGTACTATCATCGTCGTCGTTATTGCTTCGCTGAATAAGAGTCGTGATAATTCGTATTTTTATAAGTTGTTGCAGCCCTTTTTTCAACATTACTGTTCTTGTAAAAGAGAATTTGTCATATCTGTCATTTAAAGTAGGAACATATTTTTTATTTGTAATTCCAGCTAAAACATGGAATTTAAAATATTTTTACACGAAAATAATTTTAATTTAGACTTTGTAGTTTGCAGTAAAAGAGCAGCGGAGCTTTTTTGCCACAATGCGTATGCATTACCCCAGTTTTCGGTGCTTTTGCTTTGTAGGTTCAGTAAAATACGCATATATAAACGCGTACAATTACTATATGCTATGGTATACGTAGTAAAATCATTCGTTGAAAAATATTTTTCTACGTTTCATGTAATGACAAAGTCCCTATATGAAGGGGTTACTTTGCTGCATGTTTTAAATGACTTGGTGACATAATAACATAATACCATACACATTAAAGTCACAAACAATACATAGCTTAAATTAATTTCGAATTGTCCATTTTTATTCGAATAAAATCATTATATTCATCGATGGATATTAAAATACCTCGATATAGCAGACAAACGAAATAAAATGTCGTCTGCGACAAAAAGAAAAAATAACGTTATAAATAATTGTCTTTATTAAATCGATACCTTCGTTATAATCATTATGCATATCGGTATTACAAACCAAATACGGCGTATAATCTTACAACTTTCATGGTCCCGATAAAACATGAAAATTTCACACCAATCCCGCCCCCGAACAATATAGCTTTAATGATCCCGCCCGTTAAAACCGACTGTTGCGCGCGCTCACGCATATAATACATATATACCGACGCGCGCGCGCACGCGCATAACTTTTATTTTAACAATCGGCAATCTCATTAATAGCCGCATGAATTATTTTATCGGCGCTTGCGTTCACGTTTTATTAAGATGAAAGCTCGCGGAAGATTTTACAGTGCGACGTAAACATATATATGTATGTGTGTTATATATATTATATATTATATATATATATATATATATATATATATATGCATACGCGTATACACGCGTTCCCGCGACAGTGCGAACGCGCATGGGCATCAATTCGTATATATATAACATACACGCTTGCGTGCTGTACATAGGCACACTACTGCGGAAGGTTTAAAGGGGATAGGGGGAGGGGGGGATTTATGACAGCCGCGCGTCGTAAATCATCGTATTGTTCAGTTTATCTCGATGCCAATGCCTCGTTCGCGCGCGTATGTAGTTCGAACGATACGGACGCGAGCTCTGTCTCCCTGTAGCCCCCCTCCCTAGCCCCCCCCCCCCCTCGCGGGATAATGAATATGTATTCGCGCGGCTAAAAGATCGTAATCGATGAGGCTCGATTGCAATATGTCCATTTGCAGGAATTACGGAAAATTAAAGTTTTATTAGGATATTAACTTACCGCGAGATTTGATATTTTGTATATATAATTTGCGTATAATATGCAGATAGCAGTAAGTCATATAAGTGACGTTGTAGCTGGCTTTTTTTTAGAAAGCCACGTTTACCGGTCTCGTGCGATTATTCGACTTGTCGCTGTGGGCGTAAATCGCAACTATGGATACTTGCTGGTGTAACGAGTAAAAATACTACTCGAGAAATGTAGAATGCCTATAAAGTAAATGCGCAGGAATTTTATTGATTTTTTTCAAGTGTCCGATTTTATGAACTGAAGTGTTGGATAAAATAACGATGCGGGTTCAGGATTAAGAAAAGGTCATTTATTTTAACGCGAATGTAAAAAGGAAGGTTGAAACGTCTAAAGCGTGGGGATAATAACAGTATCGTACATTTATAATCAACAAAAATTCAATCATTTTCCAACAGTATTATCTATACTAATTACAGGCTATCGTTTACGAAAGGTATGCGAAACTCTGTTGGATAATACTTAAGATTTCTTGGAACATTTGAAGTGTGGTATCTCAATGCTTTGACACATTTTCATAAACCCAATGTTATACTTACGAAATTCCGAATAAAGTGCGAAAAAATTATACAAATTTCTTCTCTCGCACTTATAAAACGTCAACCAATTTTTGTTCGTCCATTGAAAAACCTAAGTTTTCTCACAATTAAGATTCAAAACCGAACTTATACATCTTTCCAACATAGAACAGTTCTGATACAAAACCGTCTATAAAA
>JAPYZP010000122.1:0-48513 GCA_030522985.1 Torymus sinensis | reverse complement strand
TAATTCCATTTTAAGTTTTTTTTTTCTTTTATTTAAGATACAAAGAAAAGGTGTCGGTAATACATTTACCGATATACGAATAAAATTAAAACTCAAAATTAAATTAGGATAACGAAAAATACCATTTGGGCACGTTATAATAAGTCGAACATCTCCTTAAGAATGAGTCAATATTTTAAAACAATTAAAACTGATAATTTTTAAACTATGTTCGGAAAAAAAATTGTTTCAACTGTGTCCTCCTGTAACTCTAATAACATGAATAGTTCAGTAGGCGAATATGCAGTAGAATCTACGTTAACTACTCATGTTAAAATTACTGGAGTCAGTTCAGTTTTCTTGGTTTGTATCTGGAAGCTCAAGTAAAAATTATCATCAATAATGATGCTTAATATAAGTCACAGAAAGTAATCAATGTTTCATCCTACATATACCATGTTCCCAATCCTCAATGAATGAACTGTCAAAATAAATATGCAAATTGCCTCAACTTACCCTATCTTGCTTCTCCTTCGCTTGCTTTTTGAATAGCTGGAAGGTGTCGCGCGTTGCGCTTTTCGTGCTGGTGCCAGCAGCGGATTGCGGACTCGAGGCCTGCGCCAGCGAAGACCACGATGATGCGTTCTTTACGTTCTGCTCGGCAGCCTACAATTGACAATGTTACATGTTAAATACAGAGCTAGAGATAATGAAAAGTTTTAATTATAAAATACTTGCTTTTACATTACGAAATAGAATGTAAACATCGTTGATATGAAAATTTGTAAAACAGATCGGATAACTTACCTTAGTTTTAAAGGCCGACGCAAAGTTGGCTCCGGGATTCTTGGAATCGGGCGGCGTCATCTGCTTCTTTTCTGGTAGCATTTGAGAGTTTGTGTGATTGCCTATCGGCGGAAGTCCCATAGCATTGATTTCTGCAAAAAAGGCTCCAGCTAGAGGAACAAGGTGATCTGGCGGATTAGTGAGCGGTTAGTACGGCGTGATGATTTTTTGTTTGTTTAAGTATACGAAAAACATGGTGTGGGTGCAGGTGCCAAGTGATATAAGTCACAAGTAAACAGAGAGTAGAGAAGAACAACAAAAAAAAACATGCAACACATAGATAAATTAATAAAAAAAAAAAAAAAAAAAAAAATATAAGTTATAAAAAAAAAAAAAAAAAAAAAAAAAAAAAAAAAAACTAGTTTCAATTATCATTTATAATAAATTATAAGTACCGCGAGGCCCTGTTAAAAAATATAACGCTAGATGTTTTAAGATAATTTTAAATTATATAAAAAAAATAACAGTAAACTAATTTTTTCGTCTATGTAATTGATATGAATATACAATAACTATTCTTCAGATAAATATACTTGAACCAACAACTGAAGATATGATTTAATTTAAAGTGTAATAAAAAAATTAGTCACATAAAAAACTTAAAAATGACAAGTGACATCTGACAAATGACAGATGTAAATCGAACCTCGGATGAAAGCAAAGCAAAGCGTAAAAGCACACGCACAGGTGTCGTGATGGAAAAAAAATGAAGAGACATAGGTAGAGAAAGAAAAAAAAAGAAAGAGAGAGAGAGAGAGAGAGAGAGCAATAGAAAAAGAAGTCTTCTTCTCGAGAAACCACGTACCATCCATCTTCTGTGGCATCTGCTGCTGCGCCAACGCCATAGACGACTTGTCGTCCTTCTTCATCTGCAGCTGGGGTATCTGCATCGGCATGACGAGGGAATGCGGATCGAATATCGAGCTTATTCCCATCATGTTAAGCGCTTGCATGCCGTTATTGTTCATCATGTGCGTCGGCGAGGCGTCCTGCCTCTTCATGTTCGAGAAACCGTTCGAGTGCTGCTGCTGCTGTTGCTGCTGCTGTTGCTGATGATGATGATGCTGTTGCTGATGATGATGCCCAACCGAGCCACCCATCGACATGTGACTGTTGTGCATGCCCAGCGGCGACGAGGCGTTTATTATGCTCTCGAGCTGATTCTGCATGGCCATCTGCGACAAGTTCTGCTGGAGGTTCATGTTAAGATTCGCCATGTTCAGATTGCCGAGGTTCAGATTGGCACCCATGCCCGACATCATGTTCTTCATGTCGGCCGACAGGAGGTTCATGTTGTTGCTGTTGTTACTGCTCTGATGGCCGACGCCCATCGACGACTGTAGCATCGACATGTGCTGCTGGTTTCGCTGCTGCTGCTGTTGCTCTTTCTTCATGAGGTTCGAGGCGAGATGTTCCTCAAGCGCAGAGGCATGTGTCGTTGCTGCCGCCGATACTGTTGTTTTTTTGTCGAAGAGAAGCAGGAAAAATTGTGTTAGAGTTGTGTGTGTGTGTGTTTAGGGTGTATTGCTATATGTGTAAAAGTGGATTATATATACAAGTGCACGCGCGGGTTTCGCTGAGAGGTGGTGTTACAGCAGATGTGGGTGAAAAGGTATTTTTAATTATTTCTTTTTTCTTTTCGAGTGCCAACTAAGTATTAGATGGTGCGGTATGTAAGTAATACGGTGCAGTATGAAGGTTGTAGGTAGATTTTTAAAATGATATAGTAATGCGTAGTCTATATTATTTCTACCTGTTTGACCTAACTGCTATACCTAATCATATATTTGAAGTTCATTATATATACGAATGAATTTCATTATATATACGTTAGATTCGAGTACCGAAAATTTTTAAGAGTACTAAAATGTTCAAAGTAAGTATTATTATATAAATATTCACGACAAAATACATTTTCACCCGAGTCTGCTTAAGAACTTCATTTACATTTTACAAATCCCTTTCTCTACTCGTTTAAATCTGCGTTTATGTGTATTGTTTACTTATTGTCCAATAATATTTATAATAGTTTATAAAATATTTAATATTAAAATATCATTGTTTTTGGGTTTTTTTTCTTAAACAAAATGTTTTTTCATGCAGTAAGGCACACTGAATTATTTATAAACGTTAGTACACGCCCAACAAGTAAGCCATTTGTGTCCCAAAAAAAGAACAAAAAATCAAACATGCACCATCCCTATAGTTTTTGCCATTAAAATAGCCAGTAATAACAATAGATGTATCCGATACTGAATAGGTAATTTTAACCAAATAAGTTATTTCAGAGAACCTAAGTTTTAAATGTTAATATTTCTGTTAACACTATATTTTGTGTTTTTTTTTCTTCTTTACTTTTCACTATTAGCAACTAAATAAATTAAAAAAAACATTTCCTGTTTCTAAAAAAAGCACGAATTGAGTTCTGAGAAAACGCAACAGATTTGTGAGCGGATGTGAAAGTTGCAGTAAACTACTTTACCGATCGCGACGTTATCAGTAGATACTATATAGTACAAGGTGAAAGACGTTGTTTTTTTTTTTTTTTAGAAAACAGCGACCTTTCCATACGATACCGTACTTACCGACGTTTTCGCATTTGCGATCGTACTATCATAATTTTGAACATTCATTTTTCACATCAATCTACAATTCTTCCTAAACTAACAAGTCTCCATGTGCAAAATATCAAAGGATCTGCGCGTGAACCTGCAATTAATTCTATTACACCCTGCGTTCTTTTTTTCTTAGAATTAAATTAAAACGATTTCTACAATTCTTGGTAAAAATGACTAGCGACTGCGCTTAAAAAGATCTTCAATTTGACATTTCTAGAGTTAGAAAAACGCCAATTCGACGACTTTCACATCCCCACCATCAGACCTATCTTCCCTACCCCTCCCGAGCCCACCAATGCTGCCGGGATTATCATACAGCTTGCAAGCTCCTTAAAAAAAAGCGCTCCCTCTCAACATCATCAACACCCCCTCGAAGCGAAACACAACGAAGTCGAAGATAGAATTAGAAGAATAAGAAAAACAAGAGTAAGTATAGTATGTAGTAGTAGAGAAGATATTTGCAGCAGAATCTGCGCGAAATTGCGCAGGTTTCAAGTACCTAGAGCATTGTACGGTATCATATCGGACTGCTGGCCGGCCAGCACGTTGGCCAGACCGGCGGCCGCGTCGTGCTGTGCGAGCGAGTTGGCCATGCTCGTGGCGAAGGAACTGACGGAGGGTGGCACTGATACCGTAGGCTGCACCATCGGCGATGTCACCGGTGGTGGGTGTTGCTGCTGCTGCTGCTGCTGTTGCTGCTGCTGCTGCTGTTGTTGCTGCTGCTGCTGTTGCTGCTGCTGCTGCTGTTGCATCGGTGGCTGCGGTTGCTGCTGCTGTTGTTGCTGTTGTGACACGACGTTACTCGGTGCTATCGTCGGCGTTACCGAGGCTGCGACGCTCGTGGAGATCGGTTGCTGCTGCTGTTGCTGCTGCTGTTGTTGTTGGGGTATCACCGGCGTCAGTGTCACGGGCGGCAGTTGCGTCGTCGGGGTCGTCTGGATAGTCGGTGGTATGATGGCGGTGGCTGGTGCCGTGGTGACGGGCTTCTTGACAGGCGCGGCTGTCGCGAGATTCGAGGGTCGCGAGGGCTGCGCCGGCATCGAGGCGTGACTGGCCACCGGTGGCGTCGGCTGCGTGGGCGCCACCGCGGCCGGACTCGCCGTCACCGCTGCCACAGCGACTGGCTGCGTCACCGAGGGCTGGCCAGACGCGTTGCTCACAACGCTGAGTACTGTTTGTGTCATAGTGTTGATTGGCGTGTTAGTTACATGATTTTTTATTTATTTATTGTTTTGTGTATGTGTGTGTGTGTTGTATTAGTGTGCGATGATCGCAGATTTGCGCTTATTTCTATAATGCGAGTCGTTTTTGAGTGAGTATACGAGCTGTACAGACAGACGATGCGCGTTGCATCGAAATTTCACGTTATTATGCAAATTTTGAAACGCATCGTAGCTCAGTCTAGTTAAAAAACGTAAGCTTCATAAAAATAGTCTCGTACAGTATTTATAAATTCACAAATAAAAAGGTTGTAACAATCCCCAAATTTTATAACTCATTCTCCTCACTTATACTATTTACTATATGACAATAAAATTGAAACGTCAGAATTTGACTTTAATAGAATTATTACAAACATTTAAAATAAAACGAAGGAAAACAAAGATTTAACATAAAAACGAAAAACAAAAATCCATATCAAAAAACAAAACCATACGCTCAGTTAGTCTGACTAGATAATAATTTAGAAAACATGTAAAGGTAACATATATAATCTAACAATTAATTAGGTAATTGATTTCAACAATTCTTGCACTCAATAGACAAGACTCTTTCTGCCATATTTAAAAGAATTATACATTTCGCATAGTCGTTTCTTTTTTAAACCTTTCAAAATTAGTCGTAACTATTAGTAAATCCTGTTGATGTTCGTTACGCGCGTAAGGACATTTTGATACCGTACCTTGATCAGTTGGATTATTGCTGGACTGTGTGACTGCTGGCTTTGTTGCTGGTCCCGTTGAATTCGCTGGGGTTTGATTATTCATTAACAAACCTCCAGTGTGATTTAAGCTTGAAGCCTGTGTGCGACGACAAAATTTGTTATCATCGTGATCATTTGCAAAGGAGAATTCGAAGATTCTCTACCATTTTTCTTTTACTTAATCCGACTAAGGGTGACGTTTTATCGAATCAAGAAACGATATTGCAGCTTAATTTTTCATCGATGTGTTAATATAAATGTAAAAGAATTTATTCGCGTAAAAGAATATAAAACTTAATTTTTTAAAAGGGAAATAAAAAAGCGTTGAAAAATATTGTCAAAAAAATTAAAAAGTCAAAAGAAAACGTTTTTTTTTTTATAAATATTATAATAGAAATATTGTAAACTATTAAAAAAATGTTAGTATCATTCTATCTGCTCCCTCAAGGATTCATTTTCAGAATCGTGAAATGATTTGTCAAGAAAGAAGATCAAATCACCCTAAATAGGCTAAATACACCAGTATGTAACGCTGACTAAAACTGTTTTCATCAATATTAATTCAACAATAGTAATTGGTAATAAAAGCTACTTTAAAGGCACTATAATAATCAAATCCATATAATTTTTTTTTTAAATTACTAATACTAATAAAATGGTTATTGAATTCACCGTTTTCAAATATTTTTTCAAAAGGTTTACGTAATATGTAAAGTAAATTGTAATTACGTAAATAACATGACACTCTTTACACAATCTTATCATTAGATTAGTTTGCCACAAATTTATAATAGGAGCAATATAATGTGGCAATATAATAGTTTAATATTGCCACATCTAATAGAATTTAATTGATAACAAATTAATTCTTTGATTTTGCAAATAACAATTTTCAATTTAGTATTTAGCTCAATTAAAATATTTATTTTCTAACTAACCATTAGCACTCAGATTTATCTCTAGAAGTTTAATAAATTATTCATTATGGAAGAAAAAAATTGAATATAATTTCCTCTCAAACTTACCGTACATTAGCTCAAAATAGTCTTAGCCTTACTTATAAAGGTTGTCAAAATATTTTATCACCATTACATAGATTTTGAAACATCAGAAATTAATTCTTAAAAACAAGTTTTAATTGCTAAATGTCACGTTAATAGCTCAAAAATAAGTAAAACAATAAAAACAACTACAATTTAGATAACGCAAATGATTAAGATAAATTTTGCAATTATAGCTGTGACAGTGTATACACTATATACTCGTAACTCTTCGTATGACGTGATCTATGTCGGTAATCAACTAACCCTACCTAACACTGGTGCATTTGCCCCCTATTAAAACAAAACAAAAAGAAGTGCTCGCCTCCGTTTGATTTTTGGCTCAGGAGGCGATACCTACCGTCGGAACAGTGCTGGGTGGTGCGGCTGTGGTGGTGTTGGCCGTTGCAGCGGTCGTCGCCGCTCCGGACATCGTCTTTTTCGCCTTCTTTCGCGGTGGTCGCATGCTTGCGGTACCTGCAATTACATCCAGACGGGCAACTTGAAAAAAACCATCTTTTTCTCCCTTCCAAAAAAATAGAGATCGCAGTACGAGTGTGCATTTCGCTTAGCCTATAAGCTGAGCTAGTGGAGCGTCGATACGGCTCTGTAAGAGGATACCAGCCATGGCAGACACAGTGTTGTGAAAAAACCAATTGACACGACTACAGAACAACAGCATCGACAATATTGTTGGTGGAGGTAATGACGATCGTCAGACGAATAACCAGCATTTAAAAAAAAATATATATATAGATGTGAATGATTAAAACCTTATACATAAAAAGTGAGAATAACCCTCGATGTTTATTTTCTAATAGATTTTATTTATATACTTATATTATAATTATATCACTGTGTACAACAATGTTAATTTAAATATCTCAATTGTATGCTTTTTCATGGACTTTCATCTTAAGGTTTTTTTTTAATTTTTCTTCTTCTTCGCCTCCTCTTCTTCCCTTATTTCATTTGTTTCTTTTTTTTTATATTAAAAAATCTTAATGCGCAGAACAATTTTTTCCTTTTCTTTCTCACTCTATCGTTCAATCTCTCTCACACCATTCTACATAAAATGTTCAGATTTTTGTGTCTCGATCATTCACATATGATTGTGTTGTCTGTGTGTTGTCTGTATCGTGTATATGTACCTGTTTTTTTGTTCATGTGTAAAAGTGTGTATAATATTTATATATTTATAATCATATGTATGTCTAGACACACATACAAACGCGCGCGCAGACGGGGATTAAACACACGCATACACAGGAAATTCTGACACATTCATATATACACCCACATATATGTGTGCCATATCTGTCTCTCACTCTCTTTCTCTCGCTCGTACGCTCCGTTGCTCTCTTATTACTCTCAATTTTATTTTGCTACATGATTCTCTTGCTTCTCTCCTCTCGTGCTTTTCTCGCAATTCTCGATAGATTTCCTTGTCGTTAATAAAATGACGTGACGAAGTTATATCGCTGAACATATGTGTGGATGACGATGATTATTTTTTTTATTCTTGCTTGCTTTAAAAATCCTTCATCTCATTCTCGTGACGTTGCCCTAACATCATCATAACTCCCATAACTCTTACGAACAATAATCGAGTCGCGAAGACGATTACAAAGAATTTTTGCTTGCTCCACTGTACGCGCAACAAAAGAAGAAAACCATCAGAAAAAAACTGCCTACATGTCGTTTTCTTTTTTTGTTCGTCGTACAATGCACTATTATAATATAATTTGATAACATTAGAATTTATATTTAATGGTAAATAAAGAGTCTCGCAATTAAAAAAAAAAAAAGAGAAGAGTAAATTATAAATCGGTACAATTGCAGCCGTCTCTCACAAGAGAACTTATGATTCATAAACGATATATAAAAGTAACATATATGCATGAGTGACGCGCTCGTAGAAAGCTTGCAGCTCTTTTCTTCATTTTAATGTATATAATAATAATGTAATAATATAATAATAATAATAATAATAATAATAATAATAATATATTAATTATTGATAATCTTTAATTGTTTTTTCTTCCCCAAAGGCGTCTTTTTTTATATCGAAAATAAGAGAAGTCCTATATAGTCGCAGGGCTAGCACGTAAATATTACTGAGATCGGTGGCAAGATGACGATCCTGCTCGACGTTGCGTTTGATTCGAATAAATATTTAGGGGTAAAAAAAGAAGAAGAGAAGAAAGAAGGGCAAACGGAGCTTTCAGATTTTTTTCTTTTAGCTTTTGCATCGACTGAGAAGTGTCGTTTTTTTTCATAGAAAATTTTAGAATTGTATAATAATCGGTTTTTAGAGAATGCCAGGCACTTCGAGATGCTTTCAGCTATAAAGTTCAATTTCACCCTTAATCGTCTATTTATCGTTCATCGATCGAGTTAAGATTCAATGCTTTGTTTAGTTAATATTTTATAAATTTTATAAAAAATTCGTATAAACGTATAAATTGTTAAGCTACATGTTACACAGTTTTCCTCATTTTACGCCTCGAAAGCTTCGACAAGCCGAGATTATAGCTTAAAATTAACGTTATAGCCGGCGCGCGTTGTGAAAACCAAAAAGCTGTCCTCTTCAATTAATAAATAATAATAAACAGTCGCTTCGCGCGACACTACTCAGTCGACGACAATATAGGTCTGTCTGCTCTCTTTCTCGCGCAATCATATATATAGAAATCTATGTATATAAAAAAAAAGAAGGAAATCAAGAAAAGAAAGAAGAGATTTGTGTGTTGCTTGTTTGTGTGTACGTGGGGTGGGGCTGAAATATCTCCCGGCGCGCAGGCGAATCAAACCTGCAGGACATTTGTTATCTCCGCGCGTAAACTTACTAACAACGACGCAATCCAAGTGACGATTGATGATGACGATATGCCAAGCGTAACTTACGTATCGAGCGTTATCGTAAACAAAAGTGAGTGAGTGTGAGCATGTGCGACGTGGTGGTATGCCTATACAGACGAAAGTACGCGTGTTAAACCCTATAAACGCGATAATCCCTTTTTTAGGAGGAGGATCGAAGCATGGAAGCAAAAATATCTCCGTCTTCTCGCGCTGTCTCTGTTTCAATGGAAGAATGCGTACGTGTGCATACATATGGGCGACGTGAAACGCGGATTGGGCGCCCCCGGCTTATCTTAATTTATATAATATAGCGAGCCGAAGTCTGGTCACCGCGGGAAGATGAACGCGTCGCCGTGTGTGTGTGTGTGTCTGTGTGTCTGTGTTTGCGTGTGTGTGTGTATGCATGCGAGAGAAAAATTATTTTCTTTCTCCCTGTGGGTGTCGTCTATCTCACTCTCTCTCTTTCTCTCTTTCTCATTTGTCTCTCTACCCCCATCCCCCCGTTTTTTCCTCCTTACAGATAAAAATCAATCCTACGGAAAAATTAGATATAATTTGTTATTTTTTTTTTTTCATTTATATTAGTCCTTGCTATATTTGTATGTACAAAAACGCGCTTGCGCCGCGCGGTCTTGATTTCACTTCTTCATTATACCTATATTTATAATCTATATGTATACCTTTTTTGTTTATTTATATTTATATTTATATATATATACTCAACGCGATAAAAACACACACGCACACGCAAACGAAGTGAACTAACGTTACGATCCGCGTATATAAAAAAGAATCAATAGGGTGTCGGTGGAAATAAGGAGAAGTCGAATGTAAACGCGCACGAGCTACTATGTGTATTACGTTATATACAGGAGCGCGAGAGTATAACAAGAAGCGAGAGGACAACGGGGGTGTGTGCGCTGCACAAGTGATGTATGTGTGAGAATGATAAAAAGACGAGAATCTCGACGCGGTTAAATAATCATCGGCACACGATCAAAATACAACTTTTCGACGATTTTTTCTTATAAATATATATGTATATATGTGTATATGCATTCATGCGTGTATCTTCAGCTATTATCGAAGAAAGTGCGTACACGCTCGAGACTCGAAAACACGGTGAATGGTGGTAACACGTAATAAAAGGGGGGAGGGGGGCAAGCGCAGCCGAGAAAATTTTACGACAAAAATCTGTTAGTGTATACTATAGTATGATAAAAACTTCTCCGTCAATTCAATGTGATTTTCCGAAGAAACGCAATTATACTTCTAACATTAGGAAAAAAGAAAAGACCTCACAGGTCCTTTCTCAAAGCACACATAATTTCGTATCTACGCACTATTCTTTTCTTCTTTTTCCACCCCCTCTTCTCAACATCTCGTAACGAAATAAAATATGCAAAAAATCTAATATTTATATAATTTCACTTAACGCTACGCAATACCCGCCGTAATTTTTGTTATGAAACTCTCTCAGCCGTGGTGAATTAGCGGAAGAAACGGATTCTCTGATTGGGTATAGGCGCAGACTAACGACAACCGAACCCTCGGGAAGCATCTCGCTTTCTTCAGCGAAAAATCCAAAAGAAAGGAGAAAACGATAAACGATTTTCTGGAAGGCAGAGAGCGATAAACGCTTTATTGATACCACGTACCGCGCGATACGCGAAAGATTATTCCTATCTAGTGATGTCTCTCGAAATGCCACTGACACACACACAAATCCTTAGTTTGGGTCCTATAGTTTTCTACGCACCGCGACGTTTTACAACAAAAAGGAAAGCACGTTTTCATATATCGCGGATTTCGACCCTCGAATCCTTCGAACTGGTATCCCTCCTTGCTATTTCCGTCGAGACGCGACGTGTCGAACGTCGGCGATTTATCGTCGCCGTCTATATCTTCCTCTCTGGTTTTACTTTTACAATAATCGTTTCGCTTAAGTACGCTGCTGAGTGTGTACGACTTGTATTACTAGGTAAAAGTTGTACTTGTGTGCAACTTGGATCGCGCTTTTCTCTCTTCTCGTTTCTCCGTCTTGTTTCCGTTTTGCAAGTCGAACGAGAAACTCAAAAATTTCTTATACGCGTTCGGGATATGCCCTCTCTCTCTCCCTATACCGAACGTCGTGACGCGAGCTCTCAATAGATCGTTTTACGTCCATGTAAGAAAAAAAAAACAAAAAAAAAAATAGAAAAAGCAAGAAATAGACTTATTACGAATATACTCTGCTATATATATATATATAGGTCTAAATTTACATGATATCATCAACAAAAAACCGCTATCATGGAGCAGACATTTACACATATAGAAATATATATATAGAAATTAGAAATATAAAAACAAAATATAATTAATCCCTAAGAGTAATTGAAAAAAAAAATCATCTAGACTCGGTACAAAATGACGAAAACACGGTAGTTTTGTCGCGCGCAATTATATATGTAGGACGGGTCTTGAAAAGTAACCTATAGTTTTGCAGCTTCTTAACGCGCCGAATGTGAATGTGTGTATGTGTGAGTTTAAGAAGAAAAAGAAGATGATGAACAGAGAGAAAAAAAACGAAAGTATGCGCAGCGAAAAGGCGGGGGCAGAGGGGACTTGATCGTACTATACTCTCGAAGACAGAACAAAAAAAATTTGTAAGTGCACGCGAGCATGCGGGTGGCGCACGTGTGCGCGCATACACGATTTTTCGAACAAAGCGGACTCAGGCACACACATACACGAGCGCGCGCGCGCGCGAGCAAAACCTGTCTTTCTCTTCTCCTCCGCAACTTGGCGGCGATCGACTTCTATCGATATATTTATACCGATGTCTACGTGGCGAACCAAAAACAAGGAGCAAGGCTTCAACTGCTTACCGTCTGCTTCGAATTCGTAAAAAGAAGAGAAAGACACGTGCACACACGCGAGCGCGCGCGCCGAGAAATAAACACAGGAAACCAGAAAACGGACGACCAGATCTCGTGTATATAGACGCATCGTTATTCTTCTCTCTCACTCGTTCCTCTGTCTTCGCCGTAATAAGTCTTACAAATCACTATGTGTCGCTACATGTAGAATTCGACGTTTTGCACACTCGCGCATTTTCAAGTCATTTCCAAGTGAATTATTCTCTTTTCTCAACCCTCGCTCTCGCTGTTATGTGTATGTGTGTACTCTTTCTTAATGAAGACAAAGAATGATAAAAGTTCAAACGGTTTACTTCATTTCTTTCCTTTTTTTCTTTTAATAAAAAAAGCACACGACGAAGCTTAGCGGAGTGCAAACAATGTGTTTGGAGGCCAGTGCGCGTGCCTTAACGCTTTTCAGAACACTGACGTTTAACACGACTCTGTACTTTCCTTTAAATCGCTCCCTCTCTTTCCCTCTCACTCGCCTTGCAACAAAAATCCACTCGCTCGCTCTCTCGCTCACTCTTTCTCGCCCACACTATCACTCCTTCCTCTTACTCCCTCATGTCCGAGTGTAAGTTTCTTGCTCCGTCAATTTATCCATTGCTCTTTTTTCCTTCTCCCGTTATTTTTTACTCACTCCTCTATGTCTTTTTTTTCCATCTGCGTGATCCCAATCCATTCTCTTTCGCACTTTTCCCATTCATTGTTGCCCCTTTTGCGATTGTCTACTCGCATAATTTTACATTGGTTGCACTACAGACACGTTGCTTTCTCACTCATGTTTGTTATTATCTCTGCTTTTCTAAACTACTTCAACACCGTAAGTTTACGAGTCATTTAAAAACCGTGCGTTTGATAAAAAAAACGGATGTATGTAAAACGCCTTCTATCTGATATCCCATGTCAAACACATAATTTCATATGCTATTAATTTTATAAAGCTATTATTTTCGATAAAAGTATGTAATTAATTAGAAATTGAATCGGTACCTTTATGTATAAAATGATTTTTTTTTTCTTCAATCACGTCAACTGCACGGATGACAAAATAAAAAAATATAGTTAAAAAAATATCTCATTTTTAGTTAACATTTTAAGAATTAGATCAATTTGATCTACAATATGATTCTTGAATCATGCATAATATTACAATTTTGGAGATGTGAAAGTTTACATACATTTTAACAACTTTTTAATTCACGAATTTAATGAATTTGACTAGATTTTTCACCTAACAAAAAGAATTAATTTTAAGATAAAATTTGAAAGTAGTGTACTGTGTAAAAATTATTGCACTTGTTCATATTTGTGAATGTGTGTGGTAATAATTAAAGTAATAATCACTCTAAAACGATCACGTATCTGATTTTAATTGATTCACTTAATTATTGCGTTATTTGTATAGACATCTTTTTGGTTATCTTATAGATTTTTTCACGTAATATCACAAAAAGGCTTTTCGAGATTGGCTGTAAATCCATAATATTCACAGTTCTCTATTATAGCGTGTATTAAAGTTTAAAATTTACAAACACAAAAATAAATGTTATTAACTTTCACATCCCTGCGCTATGATATATAGACACGCAAAAATTATGTAAACTACCGACGCCGTAGCTCACGAGTTAAGCTCGGCCTCTTACTTTCAATTGGAAACACGTCCTAAGCATTCACAATGAGCTAATTACAAAAAATCCAGCCACCAATACACATTGTCTGCATTTCTTTCCCGTATTTTAAACAGTATTTGTACACCTGATGTTCGTTCGGATGTTCTTATTCCCTTTTATTCAGGTTCCCCTTGTTTCCACGCACTCATGCAGCATTCTTTCGCTTGTTCTCTCTTCTTAAAAAAAAAAAAGAAAAAAAAAAGAAAAAAGACTCTCCCCAATAGTGCAACACGTCTTCTACAAACGAAGATATCTCCAAATAACGTGAAACTCACGCTCGCTTTCTTTCGTCCCATATCTCGCTCTCTCACTCACTAATTCTCGTGAAGTGCTGCTCTTTACCCTATACTGTCCTGTCTCTTTGAAGGATGCATTATCTTATCTTGCACACGTTGGTCGAAATTCATCTATAGGTTGCAGTATGAACCGCACTTATCTTAATGCCACTATCTCTTGATCGTCGTGGATAAAACCGATGGAGAAAAGATAGGATATATCATCCAAAGAACACAAACACTACCAAGCGTTCGTCGTATTTCAAGAAATATCGTGAGATAAATTTAGTTTCTAAACTTTTCGGTCGAAAACGTTATATTCATCGCGAAAGCATGGTAGTGAAATACTGTTTTTTGGATTATTCTGAGTACTATAGATTATCGGAGGTAGCAGTCAAAAAATGTGACTGCTGTATCGTTAGTAGATGTAACTGATGTCTTCAACGTGCCCACGCTTTGAAGGCATTTTTATTTTCGAATTATAGCGAAACAAAAAAGCGTTGCATGTTTTTTTTTATTCTTAACTGGCGCTCAAAGAGAAGCTCTCCGCGATAAAGAAGGTCCTGTTTGCGTCATCGAAAAGGCATTTGAAGTTTGACACTTTGACGAAATAAATAAAATTGAAGATTCTCTGTTGTAAGAAATTACAGATACTTTTTTAATTGCAAAATTTCAAAATATTTAATATTTTAAGATTTTACAATAAAAATTTTCCTTATCATTTACAATATCATTTATACTTCAGTATGGAAGCAGAATATCAACTATACTAGAGGCAGTATTCAAATGCATTGTCAATTGTAGAAAATACCCTATCTATGGATATATGATACGTAGGAGGCGAAAAAAAGAAGCGATAAACTTCGAACCAAAGGCTGTCGTTGACTTTTTGAGCAACAGAACGTACCTTCAACACCAACAGAGCAAGAGAAAAGAACCGATTTTTCTATCATGAATAACTGATATATATAATATTTTATATATGTAATAATCGTTCAAATAAAGCTGGCATGGCATTGTATGGTATCCTCTAAACACAGTCTGCACTCCACTAGCTCACCTTGTTCTTACCATAACATGTCGAATTTTTATCGATATTCATTATATATATTATATATATAGATAAAATAAATAAAACATTGGAAACTGTGACAAGTTCCATACAATTGTCTCAACAGCCATTGTAATGTTTTTTTATATGTAAGATGACTTATTTGTTCACTTTGTTATAATACCCGTTTCGTTAACTAATGTTATTAGTGAAGAAAAATGGCATGAAACATCATGAAACTTGTCACTAGATTTCATAGTTGCAAATATATATCGCAATTACTTCGACTATGCATATATAAATATAACGCTGTCCTAATAAATATATAGTTAATAAAGAAATAGTAGCCGATAATAAACTTTGTCTCTTTCTCATTCTCGTTAGAAGGTAGTCCGCGATGTATTCTTTGTGCAGCGGTATTTCAATGTTTCAATTTGAATTCAAAAATATGATTTCTCGTGTTTGACATTGCGCGTGTTTCTTTGTTTTCTGTCTCTTTTCCTTCTTGCCCCTACTTTTACTACCCTATATTGCCATTAAACTGACTCAGCCCTCGCTTGTCGAGATTCCGGCATTTTATTTTTATTTCTTAAAAAAATGTTCGACTTCGCGACTCAATGCAAATATCAAAAAGTACCTCGAACATCGCAAAGCAGTCACCGAACCAGGAAGCATGTCACACTATTATAACGCATCAAAGCACGGACATAAGAAAAAGTTACGTGTGGATAATAAAAACAATAGAAAAAAACTCTTGGATGCATGTTCCAAAGCAACACTCATGATTATACTACTGTCTTTAAGATTACTATTTACAAATAATTGCAATGATCGTTGAAAAACACTGTTGCGACTCGCTAGCAGTGAGACTTAAATTAATTTGAAAAATATACAATCCTTATATAGATATTTTTTTTCACTTATCTGTGTGCTGTCAATAAACTTGTTTTATACTTTGATCTAAAATCTACATTTACATTAGTGCGATGCTTGGCATCGATTTTTTTAAGTTCATTATAGCATTGGATAGTAAAAATCAATAACTTTCATAAATGGAAAAGATTCTATTGGTTTGGTCCAAAGTTTACTAAGACGCACGTACGAAAATGACATGCTCTAGAGATTGATCATGCTGCGTGGCTAGGTGTACTACTTCTTCCAAAAATGGCTTTCCATATTTGATTATTAATATTATTTTTTTATAGTTTTTTTCCTTTTTTATTCAATATCGGTGCATTTAACAAAAAAGAGAAAAAGTAACACCTCATCATTCGCTGCATTCGTCGAAATGATGAAAGTGACGCAGCGCCCGGAAGCACAATTCTAGTTTGTAACGTACGTGAAAAATCTACTATACCCGAGGTAAATACGATAAACTCAACTTTCTTATAACGAATAATTTCAGTGCTTGTCAAAAGTACAAACTGTATTGTCCATACAAATTCTTCACGGCATAGATTAATTATATTTAGTTGAATATTTGCGCTTTACGGAATACAAGTTTTCAAAAACGCGACCAAGAGTCCCGGAGGAGGAAAAACGAAGTATAGCGAATTTCTCCGCGTTAATTCAAGTCTTACACAAAATAACTTCGTCATTGTAATTATTTTGTTTGCACATTCGAGTCGCAAACAGTCGTAAAGAACCCCGTAATTCTAATAATCGCAGGAAATACCGTTAGCTCGTCTGCTTATTTTCAGTTTTTCGATTTCATGTCATAACTACTTCATATTAAGTAGTCGTGTTTGTTCCCATATTGTGGGTCTATAACGCAACAACAGTTGGATGACAATCATATCTAACCTGCTTCACTGTCACTCGAGTCACTGGAGCTCGAGGACAGGGAACTGCTGCTGGAATCGCTGTCGCTGCTGCTACTACTTGACGCCGACAATCTTGATGGTCCACTTGCTCCACCAGTTCCACCCACGTCAACTGATTTACTACTGTCTTCTGGAATATCAAAAGAAAATTAAATTGTTAATAACAATAATTTACTTTAAACTTTTAGTTAGGGACATGTTTTAATTTTAAGCAAAGTAGATAAGAAATATTTAAGAAATGCTATTTTTGAAAACAAATTCTAAATAATTATGATGTTACATTTATGAATTTAATAAGTTGTATTAAGTCACAATATTAATTGTACTAACCTTTCTTCATAGTCTTTTTTACATTTCCCAGCTGCCCTGTTACGTCTTGCAACCTCTTCTCCAATTCCTGTTTCTTCTCTGCCATTTGTTCGTCCTTAGACTTACCACTCACTTTTTTATCTAAAGGTAAAAATAAATAAATTAGAATTTCAATTTTATTAACATGTGAATATATGTAAAATTGAATTCCTTAATAAATTGATTACCAACACATTCTAAAAATAAATTTCATTATTTTATAACATCATGCATGAATATTGAAACTTAAATTTTATAAAAATTTCCAAAATATAAAATATAATATTACGTTTTTCTATATAAAAACAAATGATAAAATGTAATAGTTCCACTCACAAACGTCACTTCAGGACAAACTGCAGCACTCTTTTTCGTTAGTACAAAACAACCGCGTTTTTCTATTTTAGTAAAACATAGGGATACACTAAATGAAACAGAATTTTCAATAATCGATGATTGACTAAAAACATTTAACTTCAAATTTTTAGAAAAAGAACAAAATGCGTGCGAGTGCGCAGTTTAACGGCAAGTCAGGATTCATGCCGTGCCCTTGAATCGACGTCAAAACGGAACTTACAGTATTGCTTACGTGGCTTTTTTCGAAGACAGGATGCGACATAGCTTTCAAGCTCCCTCAGCGTCGACGGCTTCAACGTTTCAAAATCAATTTCTATTTCGTCAGGGTTTGAATCCCTCAACGACGGTTCACGTGACTGTATTATGTGAACAACGCGACCCAGCTTGTCCCCTACAAAAGAAAAAACATTTACTTGTAGTTTAAGTTTATAAAACACACTAATCGTGACTGTATAATCAAACACAACTCTATTACTCATTTTGAATATTTATTAATTACCCTTTCATACAATTATAATATCTTTATATACAACAAAGTACATACATTTATCAGGTTATACAACCTACAATTCACTATCTCCTACCACAAATGTGCTAGTATTTAGTTATTCTTAAAAAGACTGTTTACTTGATTTTTGTCTGTAAATTAAGTATTTTTAAATTGACAAAACCCTACATAAAATAAATACTTCATATATACTTTGATCAAACGACTAGTAAAGTTTTCAAGTTTGTAATCACGCATTCGTTATATTCACCGTGTTAATATTAATAAGTTTCCAGATCACTCACTAATAAAATACCTTATTATTTTGTTCCCTAACATCTTCTATTTACATTTACTTATGTCTGCATTGAATTTTGAAGTAATTAGATTCATTATTAATAACACAAATAACTTTGGCACTAACACTTCTATAACTTAAAGCTGAATGTACAGCTATCTTCCATTATCACTGTTTCCACAGTCACTAAAATCTACCATTTCATGTTTAAACTATTTCTCTTATTTTGTAAAATGTAATCACATGATAATACTGTCACAGTCTGAAGATTTTTAAAGTTTAACGATATCGTTTTTAAAACGTACCAGGTAGTTTATTTATGTCCAAACTCAGTTGTCTCTTCTCGTCGTAGGACATCGGCTTAGCGTTGTCCTCGTCTTCCGAGTCGAAAGCAATTTGAGGCGGCTGATTAGCAGCGTTCTTCTTTTTGTTACCGGCCAACCGACTGTTCGTCTTGGGCCTCTTGTTGGCAGCGTTCGCCGCCGCAGCTTTGCCCGGACCTCGTCCCTTGCCCTTCTGTCCCTTGGCGTTAACACCTACTGTCGCGGCCGCCGCTGCCGCTGCCGCTGCTGCTGCCGCCGCAGCCGAACTTGGCGGCAAGTGATGGCCTAGAAACATTGATAACATTCGTATAAATTTAAAACCCAACTTCTAGAGGGCAATTTGAGCTGAATATAAAAATTCATTTTACCTGCTCCCAACGAGACGTTGGCCAAACTAGCACCGACACTGTCCGATACACCTCGCAAACCGGTAGGCTTCATCAGCTCCTTCATGGCACCACTATGTCCACCCCCCATCAGGTCTTTACTGTTGAGGGGTTTGGTCTTGTTGGGCTTGTCAGGCTTCTTCTTTTTGCTCTTCTTCTTTCCGCTCTGTTCAACAAGCTTGCGCATCTGTTCTTGCATCGCTTTCAACTGCGGAAACATATTCAGACGTAAAGTACATTATTTGTATACAGTTCGTATATACTTAAGATCTTAAAAAAATTTTAATTTATTACCTCTTGCTGTAAGGCAACTAACTTCTGCGTCCTTTCTTCTTCAGAATCGTCGGATTCAGATTCCGATTCAGAGACAGAACTGCTACCACTACTGTCAGAACCTTTAATGCCAACAACTCCGCCACTTGGTCTGTCCTCATCATCAGGAATCTTGGCATATCTCATTTCAAAAACGTCTTGTAATTTTTTTGCCATAGCGACAACGTCGTGATCTGGAGGATTGTACTTGTAGCAATTTGTGAATATAAGTCTTACATCAGCAGCAAATTCTGAAGCTGAATTGTACTCTCTTTTGTCCATTTTCGACTAAACAAGAATTAAAAAAAATGTTAACCATATTTTTATGTATAGAATAAAAAAGGACGTGATAAAATTATTATAGGTAGTACAAGACATAAAAGATTACTAACCTTGACAGTGCCAAGATCCATAGGCTTCTTGATGATGTCATGGTAGTCATGAAGACCTAAAAGCTCTGCATCAACAGGCTTATAGAAAGGCCATGCATAACTCTGTACGCAAAAAGAAAAATGTTAATTATCTCTTAATAAAATTTTGAATTATTTATAATAATCAAGATAATTTACCGAATGTCTTTTGGAGAATAATTCTTTCAATATTTCGTTACACGATTTAAGAGTTTCGGAAAGCTTATCCTTCAGTTTGCCGGCTGTATGTAGAGGCTAAAAAGAAAAGAAAAATAATTTTGAGCATATAGATTAAACAAATTATGTATACAGATTTTATTTTTTAAATTAAAATAAAATTTCGTTTATTTTTAATGGCAGTAAAGTAATATCTGTAAAATAACTTTAACGTATAACTTGATACACACCTACCAAGAACAAGAAAATTTATGTTTTATAAGCATACTTTACAAACGACATATAGCCAATATAAACAATTGGTGTGTACGTCAAATATTCTACAGTTTCATTTTAGTTCCGGGAAAACGTTTAAATGTAAAGCAACAAGACAACACAAATGAGACATGAAAGTTTTGAGATGATAAAAATGAATATACCTGTTGGGCCATGGCCCCCATCAGAGGCATGTTGGCCTGATGGAACGGCACCAGGCCGTCTTCCGCTTGCCTCGTCGGCTGAAACAGCCCCATTAACCCTCTGTTAGTACGAATGTAGTGACATGGTTATACGTGCATGCACCAGACAATGTCACATGTATGATTTTTTAATGAATTTAACCGTTTGAAATGCAAATGTTTCAACTTGTCGTAATAACACACGATAATTGTATTTTCCAGATCGAATTTCATTTCAAATGGTTATAGTTTGAATGTCGATAGTATGATTATAGAATAACACGATTATATTTTTAATTGAAATACATAAAACACGAAAATTTAAAATGACCATTTTTGGATATTAAAAAAGTAATTTCAATTACTTTACGAATTATTACACATTAATAAATGATCACTTACTTCTCACTTTCCCATTCATAAAACAAAAAGAACCAAAACAATAAAACAAAACAAAGAAAAAACCGTGAAAAAATTCACTTACTTTCTTAATTTGCCTGCCAGATTCCCGCCTTGTGGGAATCTTAGCATTTTTCGAATCTAGCGGTGCGTATATAGGATCGAAGGAGTTTGCAGTGGGTGTCGTCGTATCGGCCTTTCTCTTCACTCCTTTTTTAAGTTTGGCGGGTTGTGAAGGTGGCATAACTGTAGCTGCCGTGGGTACCTATTGAATATCGAAAACCGCGAGTTTAAAACTTTTGCTCTCTCTAATGAAAATAAATATCGCTAAACCGAGACTTGAAGAAGTGACTTTAAGCAAACTATTATGGTTTTATATAGGTCAAATACTGAAAATTGTACAACATATACAAGGCTCCATGTACAAACTTTTAATTACGTTATACCGATATTATTTTTAAATTCAAGAATAGGACTTTCGACCAACGTAAATAACAAAATACGCATCCTTTTCATAAAAATTGAAAAAAGGCGTACTAACCTGAGGTGGTGGCGCTACCGCCGCAGGCGGCGCATCCAATGCCGGCTGGGCGTGGTAGCCTGTCGTCGGCGGCACGACCTGAGGTGGCAGCGAGTTGTGGGTGGCCATCGACGTTACCCCCGCGAGGTTGGCCGCCGTGGGCGGCGCTATCGTCGTGGTGTTGGTGCTACCAGGCACCGAAGTCGGCGCCTGGGTACCGAGCGGCGGCATCGCCGGTATCGCTCCAGTCGTGCCGGTCGTTGTCGCCGTCGGCACAGCCATACTGTTGGGCACACTCGACGATACAGCAGCGGCACCCGACGAGGGCCTACCGCGACCCGGACCTGGAAGGGGACCACCAGCGCCAGGAACAGCACCGGCAACGGTACCCGCTACGCCGGGACCTGGTACTCTACCGACGCCTAAGGGCTTCTTGCCCTTCGGGCCCTTCGCCACTGGTGGTTCGATCTCCACCTCTTCCTTTGGCATTTGTGCAACCTTTGTGAGGAATAATTTTTCGAGGGTTTGTGCCATAACCACAACATCTTCGCCGGGTTTGTTGTAGACGTAGCAGTTGGTGAACATCGTATTGAAGTCCTGAACACATTCTTTGCCACTCCAATAATACGTATTCTCTAAACGCTTCTTTATCGTGCCCAGATCCATTGGTTGTTTGATGATTTTGTGGTAATCCTGATAAGACAATCGAGAACATGTTTAGCTATATGAAAGATATGTGTGGGGAAAAAAATAAAAAAGCAACATCATTAGTAAAAGTGTCCGAAGAAATACTTTTCTAGTAAATCTTGACGAACTGCGCTACTTACTGGCAAATTGAGCTTCTTCGCGTCGACGGGTTGCTGAAAAGGCCACGCAAATTGGTGCTTCCATACTGGCTTGAGAACACCTTTTTGCAGGAATTGAAGCTGATTCGTAACCCTTCCGGGTCGGTTTGGCGGCGGTACGACCGGCGGCTGGACTACGCCGTTCACCGGCTCCACGGGCGGTTCTTCTCGTGGAGGCGGTTCTTTGACAGGAGCTGCTGGCGTAGTCGATGCCTTGCCAGGGGCGCTCGTCTGTATCACAAATATCACGTTATTGATTAAAAAGAACTGCCGATACAAGATCTTTCGGAGATGCATTTAACATTCAAGATTTTCGCGAGGATTTTCCATGTAATTGTATCAACGCATAAAATCTTTTTTAAGAATACGCAAGACTTTCAACTACTACAATATACTTTTTTACTGTTTTAAAAAAAGAATGTTGAAATTGACAAAAAGCATTCGTTTATTAAGTACAAATGTTAAAATGAAAATAGATTTCTAAGTACTTTAAGTTATTTTCTAAATCAAATTAGTCATGACTGCAACTTTGTAAATTTTATGTTACAAAAATATTTCTCTAATAATCATGACAAATTTATATTAATATACATATATTGCCACATATAAGCATGCATGTGTTTTAAAGCTCATATGATTAAATTTAGCTTTTGTAGTTAGTAAGATTAGTAATATTGTGTAGGACGTAAAAATAATAATAATAAAAAGAAAAATTATAAAAGCATTAAATACCTGGTATGAGAAATCTACCTGATTATATGGGTGCATATAGAAATCATATTCATGCACAGAAGGTAGAGATGAAGATGTGAGCGAATTAGGCTGTCAAGATATAACATGTCAATGTAAAATAAAAAATAAATAATTGTGTATGCTTAAAATAATTAAAATATTGTATGATGTAGAAACTGCAACCATTGTTGTTTTTTGTTTTTGTAAATATAAAGAAGTATATTGTTCAAGCAATTAAAATGTGATTTTAAATAGAAAAGCACAGTTAATATACCACATGAACCACATTTATTGAAGAGATTTTGTAACTTAAAATAATTATAGGCTGAGATTAACATGCAAAAAGATACTATTCATAATATTGTGTATTATAACTAGTGTATAAGAGATTAAGAAGAAAATATAGATAAAGAATCAATTCTGAATGAAATACTTAAGCAATTAAGAAATTGCCAAATAATGAAATCTCATCATTCTCTACAACAATCTATAATCAACAAGGCATCTCACCTTCGGTATATTACACAGCCTTTCTCGCTCCTCCACATCTAACTGTAATTCATACATTCTATTCAGTCAAACGGGGGATATTTATTTTACAAATATTTTCAAGTTATTATCTAAGGAAAGATAGCCTGTTACTCAAATCTTCTATTGCCAATCTAATGAATCTCCTAGAAGCAATAACAGAAAGCAAAAACAAAATAGATCTAAAAATGTGATTATAAAAAACTTATGAATAAAAATTTATTACTAAATATATTTTAATTATTATCATTGGGATCATTTTGTATAATTACAGTAAATAAGTCATTTTCAGACTTTTGCAAATTAATGCAATGAATTTTACTCAATTTACAACATATACACTTTTCTTTTCTTTTCTTTTGTAAAACCAGTTTCTACAACAGTATTACAATATAAAAAAATCTGCTCTAATTGCAGCTTTAAAAACAGAGTTAGTAAATTAATGTACAAGCTGCATTCACAGTGAGATTTTTGTTATTAAAAATTATAGAGGACTTACCGAGTTATTTTGCAAGATTGAGTCCACCTGCTGCATCTTGGCTTCAGTTCTGAAAAAAAATTGAAAATTTTGTTTGTGAGTATGAAACTTTTAATCCTTTTTTATGTAATTTATTAATAATTTAATCTAATTTTTTAATTTATTTTTGTAAGAAATTTAAGAATAAGTAATGGAACTTTAAAAAGTTTTAAAAATGATCAAGTTTTAATATTTTGGTATTATTCTGACAGCTGGATTTCTAGCTATTAAATGATAAGAAAATTTGTGTTTTTTTTTAAATTAACATACCTTTTTGACATAAATTGTTCATAAATGCTAGGTAGCAGGTAACTGCTGTAAGTTGATGATTAGCTTGACCAGGCTTCATCAACAACTTAGAGGACAAGGATGTACCCTGAACAGAGCATTACAGCTGAAAAATTGCATGCCAAGATGATCGGGCCAAGGAGATCGATGAAGTGGAGGCATAACATTACTCAAGTCTACCGAAAGGTAGCAGCTTGAATGTCAGCCCTGTATGGCGCTGCAATTCTCCGTGCCTCTAATTGATGCTTGCAATACTAGCAACATCTGCAAAACATAAAATAAATTTTGTTATAAAAACAAATTTAAAAACCTTATATAATTTTAAGAAAACTTTACATATTTGAAATTCCAAACATTCATATAAACAAAATATTAACTTAAATTTTCTAATTCTGGTTATAATTCATTGGAGTGGCTTTAGTGGTACAAGAGTGAGAAGTGAAAAGATACAGTTATTATCATTTCTTAAACAAAAATAAATAGCCAAATTCAACTAAATTTGAAAATGGCAAAAATCTTTCATTCACTATGAACATTTGGAATTTCAAGTAGACAAAAATTCTCATTTTACAATTATCCTGTATGTATACAAAATTTCAGATTTTTTATGTAAACATAGTGTGACTACAATTTTGTTAAACATAATACAAAAACATATACTATATTGTAAAATTTTTGTTTACAACATGGATAATTATAATCTTAAAATTGTTTAGTTTATAATATGCAACAAATATTTTTTTAAAGTAGAACTCGAAATGTACAAATATACATATATATATATACATATACACACACTCCTATATATAAATTGCAGTTAATGTATTAAAAATCAACTTTAAGAATGTTGAATATGCATCAACTTTGATCAAAAATACCTATATCAAGAAAAATATTTTCATAATTTCAAATACTGATTATTAACATCAGATAATTGAAAAGTCAATTCTGACAAAGCCTGACTGATTTTTTCAACACAGGTGAATGTACTCCATGCTTTTCATGTACATTTATATGCTGTTAGGTACTAGAAGATGTATAGTTCAGGATAAAAGTATTTCACGTAAATCAACACCAAACTGGAATTTTTTTTCATAAAGCAACATTTCAGAACTGACCCTGTAATAACTAAAAGTACTCTAAATCGAGATGAGATAATATATAAATTTATATATGTATATAAATCTTATAATAGTTCAGGTTAAAAATAAAAAGTTTTGATTGGCTATAATTACAAAATATACAATTACAAAACTGTGAATAGAAAAAAAAAACCAGTATTGTAATAAAATCATATAAAACTTTAAAATTCTATTTATTCTCCTCTATTTATACCTCATTCAAATGAAAGTACTTCACACTAACTTATAGATGTTTTTTGAAAACTGTATTTTATAAAAAAAGAAAAAAAAAAGAACTAGGGTAAACTATAACTCCAAATCTTAAAATGTCTAACCTTGTATGAAACTAATGAAAAAGTAAAAGATATTCAAAAGAAAATCAATTTACATTCACCTGATTCCCCAGATATCAATAAAAAAACTAATCCATCACTGAAAGTATCAAGAACTTAATAATTTTTTATGCTGCGCCACTAAACAAGGTCCTTACACTGCTTTTAACCAATTCTCTCTAACAAATAATCAGATCTCCTATCCTGGCCTCAGTAACAGAACCACTACACTCTCCCTTATTCCTACAAGCGAATCTAGTGTCCTGATTGACCTGCAAACCACCAAATTAGCATTGAACCACGACTTCACTACTAGAATCACCCAGAACCAAGACCTGCCTCGCAAAAATCACCTCGACGAAGCCTCGTCCGGGATTACCTCAGGTACCCCAATTCTGCATCTTTGCAGACAGCAGCAAATTTATCATGATTCCTACACTTTGCTACCTACTATCTACATTATTTCCATGGGAAAAACCGACGCGCGACTTATACACCAACGTACAAGTACACGTACGCACACACACACACACAGTAGAAGCCGCCACTGCTGCCGCCAGGAAGTGGAGTTCGCTCTTTCGCTCTCTACCTAGGTAACACGTACACTCACACGCGTGCACACGCACAGTGTGTGGCGGCCGTGGCGGCGGCTGTGGCAGCGCGCGGGCGTGTGTGGGAGCGAGACAGAGCGAGTGGCGCCCGGAGAGCGGACCCGCGCCCAGACTGTATGTGCGCTGCCGCTCTGCTCTCTCCCCCCCTCTGGCTATCTCGGCGCACTTTAGGTCGCGCTGCACCAGAGGTAGACTTCCTCGGGGGCGCACGTAGCATAACAATAATAACAATTTCCTTGCGCTCTAACCCCTGCTCTCATGTACACATATACACACGGACTTGTATATTTTCCTCGGGCAGTCCTCGCTCTCGCTCACAACGCGTCTCTTGGCGGGCGCGCGCTCTCTCTCTCTCTCGCGTATAAGTACTCACACAGATACACACACTGCGGCGGGGCTCTCTCACGACTTATCTCTCACTCGCGCACTTTCCTCGAGCGAGAGCCGCGTATAGCCAAGGCACCACAGGCGCACACACACACACAGACCGAGGCACACGACGATTGCGGGGGTTGCGAAAGGAGTACTTGTGGCACACATACAATCCGAGGCGACGCGGCCACGACACAGGAGAACGCACACACGACGGTGGTGGTGGCGGCGGCGAGGAAGCTTCTCGGCCACTCGGTTTGGCGTAGCTTTTCTCTCTCCTCTCCTCTCTTCTCACGGGCGGCCATTCAACATGGCGGCGGTGCCTGCCTGCTACTACTGCTCGCCCGCTCGGCGCTCGCTCGCTCTCTTTCAACGCCGCCGCCGCCGCCGCCGCTCTCACGTCGGCGGCAGGGGGCGCCGTTGCGCACACCGTCGTGCGCCCGCGCGCGCGCACCACACTGTATGCGATGCTCACAGCTCCACTAATGCACGTATATATATGTATATATACAGTAGACACACGGGCACGTATGATACTCACAAATAAATATATATGTTATCGTTGTGGATTTCCCCTCGTAAATATATGCACGTCTCACTGGCTGTGGAAAAAGCACCGGCTGAAAGAAATTTTCCTCCAACACTGTATGCAAGCACTAAACACTGTACACTGAACACTGAGATGGTTACTGAATGCTGCCGAAGGATCGACTGGCTCGTGCAAGAGCTCACAGCCCCTTATAATTTCAGGGGTGTAGCCAGGTATAAGTAAGCAGACACTCAAGTACTTAAGTACTCATTAGGCCTGCACGCACGCCGGACCGACAACCTCCGAAACTGCAGACGGCGAGAGCGCTCGTGCTGCAAGGCCGCTATGTGGCACGAGTGCGAGAGAGCCGAGTTGGCGGGAAACGCACGCGCAGGGTGTTTGGACTATAGTTGACTGGCTGACGACTGCGGTGTGCGGCTGCTCACTCTCTCTCTGTCTCTCGGCCGTGAGTGGGGTCATAGACCTGACAGGGGGGGCCCCGATTAGCGATTGAGCGCCAAAAGACGAGCGAGCCTTCACGGCCTCGTCTCATTGGCAAGCAGCCGCAGGTGCCCACCCGAGGATTTTTCGCGCGCGCGTATTAGGTATATTGGTGTGGACATATATATCTATGTATATACATCTATAATGCGATACCTACCGGAGCGGCCTCTATTCGGCTGCCTTGCGGCTCAATAAGTGTGTTGTGCGGGGGCATTTGCGAGGCGGCTACTGCTGCAGCCGCACTAGCTTTGGAGCAGGTTGTATTGTGGAAAGAGAGTGCCATTGGTTCGACGAAGGTCAATGGTGTGTGTGTTTTGGGGCGGCGATGTAGGTTGTTGTCGGTGTCGCGTGCCTACGCTACAGGAGGCTCATTGCCATTGTCGGTTAATGAACGGGGACTTTAATTTCCAGGGGCTTTAAATGCCGATTTCTAATTTGGCTACTGTGTACTAATTCTATACTAATTCTTTTTTTCATTTTTCTGGTTTTTTTTTTAAACCGGAAATGAGCCACATTTTTGTCTACTTTTAACGTATAAAATTAATAAAATTCGCGGCATCGATTTAATATAGTTAATATAATATACTGTAGTAAATATATACGGAAAATTGATTTAATGTTTTTTATTTCAGAATTTCTTTACTTCCGATTTAGACTGTAGCGTCCTCTTTATGCTCGTGTCGCTGCAATCTATTCTCCAAAACACTTTCTTTTACTATTTACACCTACCTATTTAATATGCTTAGAATAGCAAAAACGGTGTTTTCACACGTGTAACAAGCGTCAAAGAGTCTTGTAAACAAAATTATGAATTACAATAATGAAATAGAAACATATTTTGCACAGAAAAATTACAATAGCGGTGTGCCGGACTCCAAAAAAAGCTGCTATTTCTATACAAAGTACGCTTTCATCTCATTATTGTAATTTAATCAATTTTTCTTTTTTTTACAGTCCGTGCATAAAGTGCCACTTTTACGCACGCTTACGTTAACAAGCATGCGCAAAAATAGAACTTTACGTACAGCGTGTCAAAATAATCTTTTGTTTGTTACACGTACCAAAACTCCGTTTTTGTTGTTATAAGAACGTTAAACAGGTATCAATAATAACAACAAAATGTTTCAGAAATTTATAAATGAATTTTATTACTTATTACGTGTATCAAAATTATTTAAAAAATAATTTTCATTATTCTTGATTTAGAATATTACAGATAAAAATTGGAAAGAAAAACCCTGAATGAATCATTTTTCTCTATAATTGTCTATTTTCGATTGAGAGTGGCACCCTCTTTTTGGAATAATATTAGTCATTTCGGAATACTTCAGTATTCTACAAAATTCAGGTAGTACTGTAGCTACTTCCTTAGTCAAAATGAGCGCACTTTTTATTTCTTGTTTATTCACGAGATATACTTTGTTAAAGAAGCTGCATAGATGAACGTACGACAAATAATGATTATGCATTTATGTTATTACGTTGACATTAAATAATTCTAGTCTTCCTAATTATTAATAGAAAGTTCCACGCAGAAGCTGATTTGACTTATTTTTTGAGGTTCAATCTAACTTTTTGCTTTCAATTAATTTTTGTTAATCTCACTAATCATAGTTTTCGAAGATGATAAATATTCTTCAAATATTTATCTCTTACTCAAAAAATTCTCAACAAAAATTGAACAATAATTTTTACAAAATAATTCATTGAAACTATAAAAAGAGCGATTTCCCATAAGAGCCCGTGTTAAATGAGTAAGAATGAAAATCTTAATATCAAAATTTCAATTTCAATCAAATTTTCTGGCAAAATAAAATTTATAAGTATGTTAAGTCTCGTCGAAATTTCAATGGTAATTCTGTAGCGACAGTACAACCTTCATAATATTTCATTTTAAATAATTTTGCAGTTATATGCATATCCAATTTAGGGGATATATTACCCATCATTATGGGACCCCCCCCCCCTTAATGATGGGTAATATTGCTCATTTTGGAACACTCTAATATAATAAAATCCATAATCAAAACTACACATCGAATTTTTCTATTTCCGGTTTAGATCGCAGCGCCCCCACAGTTCCGTGAATTTTCATTTCTTTTGGAACACTTCAGCATTATAATTATTAATTCACATAAGATTTATAAATATAGTTTTAAAGGTACATTTTATTTACATAATTTAATTCGTAACATTTTGTTTAAAATGTCAAATAAAGTTAACAAATTAAATATCTTTTTTATAAATTATTTTTTTATTTCCAGTTTAAACCATGAAAAGACAAAATTTTAAAAAATTTTTAAATAGTTTAGAACTTGTCATATTTTATTTTAAACACTACACTTAGTGAACATTATTTTAAAAATAAGTATAGTTTATGTTATTATTGATTTATTAGAATCTTTTTATTTAAAAATAAGTAAAAGGAAAATTAAATTAAGAATATTTTCCACATTTTCTTTATTTTCGGTTTAAACTATAAGTAACCTTACCATCGCAAACAAAATCTTATATTCAGAACAGATAAATATTTTAGATTAAATTTGTAATTTAATTGGTTTTACTGATATTCCTTTATGAGAATTTGTTTAGCCAGAAACACATAAGATATAAAACTAAATATAAAAATATTTTCGTTAGGTAAATGCTCATATCTGTTCCTTTTTTGAGATTATAAAACAATAGGAAGTTTAAACTTTAAAAATTATAAGAAAACAATTACAATCAGCAATAAAAGACAGCTTTATCTTACAAAAACGCTTTTAGAAGTGGGCATTATGTTTCTAAGAAGATTAAGTCAAAAAGGATCAGTCATATGGACTGTAGTCTGCTTAATGGGCACGCTCATAAGTAAACATTTATGTCTCAATTGTCAGTTCAGATATTACCATCCGTACATATTAAAATTTAATTATTTTTAGAAATTTAAGTATTAATAAATAGCTGCTTAACTTTGAAAGGGCCGGTATTTGTTCCTTGAAATTTTCTAGAGGTATGATTTATAGCCAACAAGTTCGATGAGGTTTCTAAGTTACCTACTTCCTAAAAGGGGCAGGCCAGCTCTCCACTGGTGAATTTCATCCTATAATGACCTATATCCCGATAATTGATTTAATATATATATATATATAGGTCTAAGCAAGTAATTTAACAGGCTGACAACTCGGACACATTCTTTAATCCGAATGGTATCGCGCGTGTAAAAAGCAATTGTACTCTTTTATGTCTAAAAACCGAACATAATTTGAAAAAAAATTAATTATTTATGTCTAACAGTTTAAAAATTAAGAAGGTTTCGTAAGTAGTTTATGTCAGTAGTTATTTGGATAAATAGACTTTCGTTTGTATAGAAAGTTTGTGAGTTAAAATATTCTATATTTATGACGATTAACGCGTAATTAGAGTAACCTTCAATTTATAAAATGATTTTTTATTAAATATTAACAAAATTTTATTTCCGTGAATTTTTTTTAAATTCAATTATAATATACTACATAACATAATTTAATTGTTATGCTTAAAACATAAAGAACACGTTTTATATTATTAATTATTTATGAGTTTGAAGTTTACATTGTTGTAATGCAACGAAATAATATTTACAATTTATTAAACAACAAAATTATTATTAGTATAAACTTGAAGTAAAACGAATTATTTTTTTATTCCATAGTACTCCAACGTTGCAATCTTTAGACCACGTTTACTATAAAAAATATTAATTTTTATTATAAAATTGTTCTCCGCGTATAATATGCTAAATATAGTCTTCACCATACCCTGGTCTCTTTCGTTCCCGGCTCAAAAACGCGAATGTTATATTTTGGGCACAGGTATGGGGAAATAGTATATTACGCAACTAGGGAGGTAAAGAGTTGGACAGTCCAGAGCATGTCCAAATAGCCAGGCAAAAACCTAGTATATGATCCACAGGAAAAAATATTTGCCAGCCCACATCTTGTGTTTGCCACCCGAGCCGAAGGCTATATACAGGAGCTGTGCACTGCCCAAATTTTTTCCTCCCTAGGTACGTCATAATTATACTCTTTGCGTTAACTCACAAGTAAATTAAATAATTATCCCAGTTAAGTAGTTATAAGTTAAATTTTATGAACTTAGCGGACAATATTTAACAGTATTACGTGTTTCAAAATCTCACTTATTCAACATTTTATTTATTTTAATTTTCTACAATATATTTTCTTTTTTTTTATAAATAACAAGCCATTAAAATATAAATCTTTACCACGGAATAAAATATATTTGCTTTTAATAAAATTTACACCAACATTACGGCTTGCTCCAAAATGGAAAACGGAGCACCGTTGCGAATGCATCGAAGATAAATATTTTCTTTAATTATCTAAATACTATCCGGCCATTAATAAAATTAAACATTAATCGCCTCGACCGGAAAACCCCATAAATTTCGCCTAGTTATTCAACAGATACCTTTGCGCGAAGCCTCAACGGCGCATAAACACACATACTTTCCTTCCTCTCCCTCTCTCTCTCACACATACACACACACCCCTCGACCGTCAAAATCGATTCGGCCCATTTCAGTCTCTCAACACCCCAAGGATTCCTATCCCCCTCCCTTTCGCTCTCCCTATTGCATGAAAAAATCAACAAGCATCCCGCGTGAAAAGTATTGATCGTATTACGTACACTTCGCTCTTTCTCTCTCACTAGCGCGCGCCCGCGCTGCTCTCCCATCCCTCGCGCTCGTTCCCCGATAAATCCCTCGCAAAAATGAGCAAGGAATAACCCCATGTCCTATATAATTTTTCACCAAATAATCGATGGAGACGATAACAGGAAAGAAAAAATCTGAAGAAACTCAACGAGAGGCGAAGTAGTAACATCATCGAGTCCTGGAAAGAGGTAGACAAAACAAACGTCATCGTTATGTGTGACCCAGGTGCGAGCGCGCGCGCACACACGCATGCAGGGGTAGCCATGCTGTGTGCGCGCTTGCCCATGTGAGCGAGATAGGATGCCGCCGCACGGCTACGTGTAAATACACACGTATCTCCTGCTCCGTTTTACGGGCGTAGGACACGGATCCAGCTTGGTTTTCTGTCAGAAAACCGGGCTCGCCACACTTCTTCGAGGGCCAGAAGCAGCAAACGTGTGAACACATACACACCACACGCGAAAAGCATCTATATGTGCATCACCTCCACCACCACCACCATCACGACACACCGTCATCATTATCATCATCGCTGCTGCGTAGGTGTCACCGCAGAGTAAGAGAGAGAGGAAGACGGAACGAGAAAATGCGTGGAGAGAACACACACATATATATATACATATGCACGCACACAGCACCCACACACGTGGCAACGTCGCAGCCGCAGTAGTGTATTAGCAGCAGCAACGTCGGCTACGTACGGGACGCGGGAACGGCGGACCGTATATACGTACACACACACAGAGACGCCGTCGATGAAAAGAGAGAGAGAGAGACAGAGAGACGCGTGCGCGCGCGCTCGCTCGCTCTCTCCCTCACCTTCGACGATGCTCCGCGTTCTCGCGGCGCACACGTACCGCACTTGGAACTCTCTCGCACCTTTTCACCTGGACAGGGCACGTCTATCTCTCCTTGTCACAGCTGCAGGGGATTGCGTCGTACGCGCGCGGCCGCGTGCACTACTCGATAGTCCGAGAGGACGACACGGCGGCAGCGAGACAACGCGCGCGCACAACGGAGCAGCTCCGGACGAGAGCGCGAGTGCCGACACAATGGCCGCGGAGCGGAGAGCGCGCATTCCTATGCGCGTATATAATATCAGAGCGAGCGGTCCGCGTTCCGCCGTTCCCCCCACCACCACCACCACCAGGCGCGCATACTTGGAATAGTCGATCGCGAGAGGAGGCGAGTGCTGCGCGTGACGTAAGCGGTGAATGACTGTCAGCCTGACCGTTTCCCAGCGCCGATGAATGACCCGAGAGATTTTTCACTATCTCCCGCGACTCGAGAGTAGAGTGTGTGTACAGTTTGTTGATTCGAGGATCGAGGTTGATCGGAGCAGAGGCAGATATATACATGCGTGTACGTATGTACATGCGCTGGATTTTTTTTCCCCTCGTGTGTGCTTGAGAACCGAAAGGCCTATTCTAGTGCCGATTTCGTTGTCGTTTCTTTGCGGGGGTTGTTGTCGATGTGGAGCCGGTTGTGCAAATCGACACTTTTATTTCAACGATGTTAAGGTTTTTATTATGTGGTCGATTGTTTTAAGGTGATTTTATTTAATGATCAAATAAGACTGACATCTATAGGGCGATAATGACCCAATTTAATAATTATAATAAATTAAAGTAGTTTAATTTATAATTTAAAAAATAAATAAATAAATAAGTAAAATATAACGATTACTTGCAAGTTGTATTCTCGAAGTTAATTATTTTTGGAGCAAAATCGAGTCTATATCAATTTGAAAGAAGGAATATTATGAATTTATGAAAGGATTTAAGGTCATTGAACTAACTCATAAACAAAACTTGCAATAGCTTTTCATAGAAAGGAAATTGTATAAATATTTACTTCTGAAGTATAATCACGAACATAAAGTAGTGAGCATTCCCCTTTTTCTAAATCATCAAATATTATGAATTGGTAATTAAATTCAAATAAAAGAATCTTTTCGACACGAATTAAAATAATTTGTACTTGTAGAAATTAAAAATCGCGGGAGTACTCCGAAGGCAAGTATTGTATACAAACAAAAATGTTGAAAATGATTAAACGTACTAATGAGTTAGAATATTGCACTAATTTGAGAAAAATGAACTGTTCAAAATTTTTCTTTATGTATTTTTCTATAGTTTGATATTTTAAAATACAGAAAATAAAAAATAACGTTAATAAAAGAATAATATAATAAATGAATTACCTAATAGACCCCACATTTCTTATAGATCCGATCCTAAATTGTAAAAGATGTTATAAATTAGATACAAAATACATGAAAAGCAGAGTTTCTTTCTTATAATTTTACAGCTACGAGTAGAGTAAAATTACAACAAAGCAAGTTAACAATTTTAAAATGAAACGGTGAAATAAACGGATTGTAAACACTATTGAAAATGAAAAATTTATTTATTATATTTTTTAATTAAAAAATTACAATTTCAAACTAGTTCAAAATAATATATATAAATTAAATATCAAAACTTGAGTATAGCATATAATATAGTTGATGAATAAAGAACTTTTTTTCATAGAAAAATAAAGTATTTTATCACAGTCACAAAGTATCACAGCAGATCTGTATATCTCCATATGTGTATATATATAAATATATGTATAATAAAACATCACCATGTATATATATATTCTGAGTAATAAATGTCATTGCAGCAGGCTGCAGGAGAGAGCGTATAGCATGTGTATGTGTGTATATATGTAAGTACGTGTGTAATAAAGAAAAAGCCCGAGAGCGAATAATAACGGCACTCCGGCGAAATTCAAACAAACATCTGAGTGCATGACGCATCGACGCATGTAAGTATAGTCATCCTTGCACTTGGGTAAGCTGACCGTCATTCAGTCGCCGCCACCGTTGCTTCCTATCTCTCCTCCTCCCTCCCCCCATCCCAACCCTCGAGCGACCACAGAGCGCACACCGCTACCGTCGTCGATTTCTCCCTTTTTCCATGGCCACGCTTCGCACGCGCGTGTGTACATGCGGCTACCCCAAGAGGATGATGACACGCGAAGGAATTCGCGAAATTCCGCGCCAGCTGAGAAGCTAACCTCAAACCCCCCCGCGTTAACGTATAACCTCAAACACGGCCCAATATACTTCCCCAATAAGAAAAACTGTATCTCCCCCCACCCGCCCTCTTGATTCTCGAACGACACGGCGCGAGACTTACCAAAGCCCAGGGAGGAGTGTACTGTGTAGTAGTCACCCGAACGGAACTTATCGAGGGCGGCAGGGAAAAAACCAGACGTTCTCACTCGCTCTCTATCTCTTTCGCTCCTCTCTCGTTTTTTTTTTTGCTATCCAAGCAGATAAGAAACAACGAGAGCGCGGCAGCGGTCGTATTTTTTCCTGCACATACGCGCGCGCATGCTCTATCTCTCTTTCGCGCTCACACGATGATGGCCAGCGTCGTCGTCCTCGAGAGACGAGTCGCGCGAGAGATAAGAGAGCGCGAGCATCACGTCTGAGACTTTCCGTGCGCGCGGAAAATAACGGTACAGTCCGCCTTTTACACGCGCAGGACCGCGCGCTGCGAAAAATTAACGGTTTCTCTCCCTCCTCGTGTGGCTTGCGCGCGCTTGTTTATGTGCATGTGTGTGTGTGTATGTGTACCACTATCCTCATCCTCTCCCTCTCTCTCTCCGTTCTTTCTCGCCCTCGTGTACGCACGAGAGCCTCTTCCTTCCTGAGACGGGGAAAAACCGCGAGGAGGAAACTTTCGAAAGAGAGCGACCTCGTCGCTTGTGCGCGCGCCACTTTCTCTCTCACTCCTTGCCCTTTTCTCTCTCTCTCTCTCGCAGCGATGCACCCGCACATCGAGCAGAAATACCATTCTTTCACCCAGATACCCAACTTTATGTATACACACGAGTCGGGGAGCGCCTCTGCTCTCCCCCGTGCGTATGCGTGTGTGGTTAAATATATTATAAATATATATATAGGTATATGTGTATTCGAGATACAACGTGTTTGTATATGTGTGAATTACCATGTGGCAAAAAAGAGGAGACACAGAGCCGAGGAAGGAAGAAGAATCTCTCTCCTCTCCCAGCTTCTCGCGCCCCTTTCTCTATATATACCAAAACAACTCTCTCTCAAAACAACGTTAGTATACTGTACACGGCGCGGCTGTTGTTACTGCTGCTACTGCTGGCTGTATACTATAACCTCACTCTCTTTACGCGGGGCGCGCGCGCGCGCGCACACACATATATCACCAATCCTGCTGCGATGGGATATAGAGAAAACTGGAACGACGCGCGCGCGCGTACAGTAATATACACATATACGAGAGACACGACGTCGAACGACGGACGTTGTAGGTATTATATTATAGGCGCGCGGCGCGCAACGCAACAACACACGCGGGGCGTCGTGTGAGCGAGGGACGCACACGCGCGACTGAGCGGCTGGCGGCCTGGCGCGCTTTCACGGTGTGTGCGCGCTCGCTCGAGGCCGCGACCAGCCAGCGAGCGAGCGAGCGAGCGGCGGCGGGGGAGGAGAGGTAGAGAGTGCGTGTGTCAAAATGGCGCTCAGGCGCGCGCAGACGTTTCCCATCCCCCTTTATCTTTCTCTCTCGCGCGTGGTGCCTCACCTTCCGCGACGATCGACGTGCAGACGAAGAACTCGTCGTTGCGCGAACTCGCGCAACTATATATCTCTCTATCGTCGTCGCTAGTTTCGAGGTTAGAATACAGAAGCATCATCGTCGTGGCGGAGGGTCGTTTTTGCTTATTAGACGAAACAAACCTTCTCTCGTTCGCATCTCTCTCTCTCTTTCAGTCACATGCAGATACACGATCAGTGCGTCTCTGTCTCAAGTGTGTGCGATCGATTGCTCTTTCTATCTCTCAGCGAGTGCGTGTGTGTCTTTGCTCTCTTTCTTTTTAATATAAACTGTGCTCTCTCTCCCGCGGGCGCTGCTCTTTCGTACGTGTTGTATATACTCGCTCGTCGTCCTCGAGAGAGAGGTTGCTGTTGAGTGCGTCCGGTCTCGGTCTCTGTCTCGTATATAGAGATATTAGCACGCTCTCGCGCGATGCTTTATTAGATAGAGGTGTAATGAGGCGCGGCCGCGAGACCGCGAGGACACGCGAGTTTACGAAAACTGACGCTGCACCCGACGCCAGCGGCCATTTTTATACGGCCCGAGGACTACGCGAGTAGATTGACTACTCGGCAGATTCGTCACGTATGATGCGCATTTTCCGAAAACTCCACTTATCTGCGCGGATAATCACGACAAAAATGCCGGGATATTATTTGGTATGCATCGGGATGGGTTTACCCCGCAACTAGCGAGATTTTTGTTGTTGCGCAAGCCTGGGAAAAGGCGGGAATGAATCGTGGAATGTTGTGTCTTGCGGAATGGATAATAATAAAAATCGGAATTTCGGGTTGACTATCGTTTATTCAACATTCAAACACTCATAAATCCCAATTTGTTAATAACTTTTTGCTGATGCAATAGTTCGTATTCTGCACAATATGTCGTCGACGAGACGCTTACACACACACATAGCTCTGCTTCCTGTTTTCCGTATGTATGTGTGTGTCTGCACGAACTTTCGAAACGTCAGCGAAAAATCCGGGCCAGCCGAAGCGCGGGAAAAAATCGCGACTGCTCATTAGTCATTCGCAGTGTGCGAGCGACCAAATATCCCCGTGATGCGTGTGTTATGTGTCTGTACTTTCCCCAAAAAACTACTATCTCTTTCTCTTAATATGAGCAAGAGACGATGACGCACGCACACTCGCACAAACAAGATGATGCGCAGAAGCCCACCGCGCGACGGCTTCCTGCGAGATGGCAACAGGCCTGTACCACGAGAAATCACGATAAAACTACGAATTTCGGAACTTGGAAGCGCGAAAAAAATTATTCGCCACGCGATGGAACTAAAATGTCGAACAACTTCGGCTGCACGAGTCGACCAGGCGGAAATTCAATGCACACGACGCGCACACAATATGGCTTCCGTGAAGACGACGCGGGGCGAGATCGCGCGGCGCGTACACCCGCGAGATATCGACGTCGGAAAACTACGCGGCGACGAACGTCTGGGAAAACTACTGTACGACGGCTGATTTTTCGCTCGCGAGACCGAGCGCGCGCACCGCGGCATTTTCTCTCTTCTCTCGCGCGACGTGTCCAAGTTTTGTGCGGCTGCAGCGGCCAGCATTCAGCATTGCCCCTCTCGCCCTTTCGCGCTCTCGCTCTCCTTCCTCCCCCCAGTCTCGTAACACCACTCGAGTCAATTCAAAGTCTCTGTCCGTCTGCCTCGTCGGCGGCGGCAGTTTCCTTTTCCGGGCAATCATGGCGTCGGGCGCGAGCGGCTGCGCGCTCGGAGTCACAATTGGCGGGAAAGGTCGCGGCGTCCTCGATCTCGACCAATCGCCGAGGGACTAATATGCCACAGAGGCCGGCGCGCGTGGAACTTGCCAGAAGCTTGGGAGCGCGCCGTCGTTCGAAACTTAGCGCGCGCGATAGGCAGAGAGAGAGAGCGAGAGAGAAAGATTGAGAGAGGAGAGCCGAGGACAGATTTGTATGATAATGATAAGGCCGAGAGGCGCGCAGGAGGGCGATCATGCCGATGATATATTGCTGTTAGCGAGGGTCGTTAGGTGTGAGATTTGGGCGAGGGAGATTTTGTCGCTCAAAAGGTTAGCGGTTTTGGAAGAGATATGATAATTTAATTGTAATGTTTAGGATGCTAAAGTGGCGCGGTATTAGTTGCTAAAACTGACAAAGATTTGATTTAAAAGTCTACGATAACGTGTAAGTTCGACTAGTTGACGTTTATTAAAAATATTTTTAGAATTTAAGATGATCTATTTTAGAAATTCAAGTTTAGATGTACAGGATATTATGTAACTTAAAATTGTTACATAATCATTCCCAAAGTTATTGCTTCTATTTCTCATATTTGTGAGTGCTTACGACGGTATTTTTTAATTTCTTTTGACAATAGGAAATTATGAATTAAAATCTAACAATTGATAAAACAATTATAATCATTTTTAGTATTAGTCTTTGCAATTGTCTTTATTTTGCAATAATGCAGACAATTGGCAAATATTTTATAAAATTTGTAAACTATTTACAAAATTTCTTATCTTGATTTCTAACTTGCAACATTACAATATTAGAATTTCAAATATAAAAATCTCTATACATGGATGCATTATTTATTTCATTGCAGTACTTTTTAATAATAGAATACTTAGAATTAGTTTTTGCAAGCGATAATTACATCCTATAATCCTATAAGTATGTAAACCATTTTACAAAAACTATAAAAGGTATTCTTCAAAAAAATGAAAAATATTCATCAAGAATTTTTTTTTTAAATGCCTTAGCATTTAAATTTTCAACATTTACCTAATTTTTGTAATTTAATTTAATCATTAAATAAAAATTCAACTTTTGTATAAAACTATATTACACCCCACGTTTCTTCAAATCCAGAACATAATTTGCTACATGTTATAGCAGCAGATAATGGATAATTACTAATGGAAAAGGTTTCTTCTGCATAATCTGCTTTGATCTAAAATACACAACAAAAAATTATAAATTATATTTTTATTTAAATTCTATGACTAAAATAATTTTGTTTGTTTCTTTCAAAAGAACTTACTTGTCCATGTGCCATAGCTCCAACAATTACAGCAATGGGTTCTTCTTTAGGTACAATTTCTCGAGGATGAATTATTTTCTTTGCGCTAAAAGACATGGCCATCTTTTTACATCCAACTGGTAAATGATCTGTTATAGGATTTTTAATAATCTTTAACAATTTCATTGGTCCATCTGATGCTCTAACACTGTACTTGTGAAGTAATTGTACTGAAAATAAAAAAATATTTAGAAAATATTATTAATTGGAGAACTACTATATTTTAGTTTATTATAATGATATAGATGTAGTTTTTATGCTATTATTGTTAGTCAACTTTTGACATTATGTAAATTTAAAAAACCAATGCTTATTCTTTAAAAAAAAACTATTAAGAGTATCATAGACATACAGGAATATATTGATTTTTAATTAAGTTGTTTAATATGAATATTATAAATTCTACGTGGTAAACTATCAAAAATATTTTAAATAATTTCGAAAGATTTAGTAAGAATTTTATGAAACATATAACGGTTGCTGTAAGTATTTACAGTATTTATTAAATACTTTCCAAATCAATTGACGTCCTGAAATAATTTTTCTTAGATACATCAAAATATAAATAAACTTTTCTTACCCATCAATCCAGCAAAGCGTTTAAATGTACGTGGTATCCTGGTTTGTGGATTAACTTCTATCAGAACATTTTTCTCTGTGTGAATATAAACTTGTAACAATCCAGCTCTGTTTAGAGGACTGTCCATTAGCATAAGAAGACACTGGTGTGTAATATCTGGTCGGCTACTACCAGGCTCTCTACCGTTTTTCTTTAAGATACCAGCGTGGTCATCACAGTTCAGCAATTCAAAGCTGCTTCCAATCTATAATAAAATTTAGGTAATGAAATATACATATATAATTTTGAATGCAATTTGTGTAATGACAAAAGTAAAGTAAAAGTAAAGTACTGTAAAGTTAAAATATTAAATAAAAGTACTGTAATTTTAAAATATTAAACTACCTAACTTTTTAGATTTTTGTAAATTAACAAAATAAATTATTTCTTAACATCTTTTAGTATTATAAATAATGTTTGTATTTATAAAACAAATATATATTTTCAATTTCCTAAGATTCATAATTTTAGGTATTTCATGTATCGAAACAAGTAGTCATACTTTTGTATAACATAAACAAACAAACTATTGTTAAAACTTGGATTATTTTGCATTATTCGGAGTAAAAGTAAATCCTATAAATTATTTGTTAATTCATATATTTTACTCACGTCGATAAATTGGTTTATACAAAACATCAAATACAAAATATAACCTCACCTTGACAGACTCCAACTGTGCATTCTCCAATATAACAATCAAACGTTTCTCCTGGTTCTTTATGTGACGGGTTTGAAGATGTTTGGGAGCAGGATCGAATTCCGACTCGTCGTTGTCATCGTCCTGTTTCCTCTTCTTTCCTAATTTCCCCATTTTCGAATAAACTTTTCGAACACTGGCTTACTGTAAACAAAACGTGCTTCCACGCGCAACTTGGAAACACGCGGTTGTGTCGCTGCCGTCAACTCGTCGCTCTTGATCGCTGCAGCAGCGATGGAGTCTGGACTGAGCCGGTAAGTTGGTACACTGTAATAATGCTCTGGATGGTTCCATGTTTTTTCTATAGAGGGCAGTAATTCTCGAGCCATGACTTGTATCGTTTTTGAATATTTGTTAGGCATTTTCTTTATGTAAGTATTAGCATTCAGTGTTGCCTGTAACGTGTAACAAATCTCTGTCTTTTTATTATGGGATTTTGTTTCCTGTTCTGGTCTAAGGTGCATGTTACGCTGAATACATTCAATACTCAGAATTAAACGACCTTATACTGCGAATAATTTTTTTTCTACATCTACATATTAATTTAATAGTTTTAACCATAACTTTTGATTCCTTAATATTTGGAGATTATTTAATTTTTATAACAGTTAAATTTTTTATTTTTTTAATTTATTTCATTAATGCTTGTATAAAGTAAACATATCATCAGTCGAATTTTGTATAAAACATCCTTCTTAAAATTACGCTTTACATTAATTTATTATACATATATTACACCAAAAAAAAATTTGAATAGCAAATGTACTACATTTACGGGAAAAACACGACGACAAATAATAATGAACACACATGTATCAATCTGCCTTAACGTATACTAAACAATCGTTAACTCAACAACAGTGTGAAAACATATTTCAGACCATCGATTATCAACACATTCTAAATAACAAACACGAAAACCCAACTAATTATTTAACACAACAATCGACACCCAGACAATACAAAAACATCCATTCACCCGATTATCTCCTTATAGCAAAACCCTTTCGCCTGCTCTTGGTATCAACAAGTAACTGCGCCTGTCTCTTGAGCACACTCCTCGAAGGAATGTCCTCCTCGTCCTCGGAAGGCTGGGTCTGGGCTGCGGGCGTCGTGACCATCGGGAACAGGGGGAACAGCGGCTGGTCATCGGCGACCGCGTTCTTCGTGTGCGTCGACCCGGTCTCCATTGACATGGCTTCGATCTGTAATAAGTACAGCTGTTTATTCTCTCGTTCGTATTTTTTCTGTGTTTATAACGTTGGGGATTTACTTTGTCGCTGACGCTTTGGTCGATCATTTCGCTGAATTTTTCTGGTCCGCCACAGTTTTCCACGAATTTCTCGATTTTTTCGTTCAATCTTTCGAGAAGATCTATCGAAGTCCCTTTGTCAACAGTTTCCTCAGACATAATGATCCCGTTCTCCTCCTGGAAATCAGTATATCATTTATATTTTCGTTATATTTGTATCGCAAATGGTATAGATTAGTGAGTGTACTTCTCGCAATATTGAGTGCCAAGACTTGAGCTTACTTGGAGTTTGTCGCAAAATGAAAGAAGTTTTTCGCCAACTTTCTTGAGTAAATCTTGAAACTTCTCCAATTTTGCTGCTGCGTCCTCCTGTCGACGCTTTTGCTCCTCTATTTGTTTATTAAGTTTTTCGAGTTTCTCTGCGTTTCTAAAACAAATAAAAAGAACATTTTCAAAACCATTATTTTGGTCACGTGTAATAAATTATATATTTCATGACGTTGTCACGCATTCTCAAATATGACGAGTCTATTCTTTTCGGTAATACTTATATTAAATGAATGATTCATGGCACAAAGACCTTGAAAATTATCTTTTTATCATAAGGAGCGCGCGGCAAAGTTTCTGAAGTAAGCATGCATGAGTAATGAAATTTGGGGAACTATATATATATTATACCGTACACTTTTTACACGAGAACAATGTTAAAAGTTAATATTTTCTTGTGTTTGTATGTACATATATAATTGCACGTTATAACATCCGACAAAAACAGTTATAAATAAAAACTTCTTTGCAATAAAAAGAAACCACACCAATAAAATAAAATGTTCAACTCTCTAAAGGGTCGCATTCGGTATGAAAACTATACCACAATTAAACTCACTGATCAGCGTCCTTCGTTTCGGAAAACTTTTGCATCTCGATCTCGGCCGTTAGCTGCTGCCTCGTCTTCTCGAGCAGCATCTTTTCCTCCTCCGTAGCCGTTCGCATCTTCTTCAGCTTCTCCTTGGTAGCGCGTTGCGCCAGGAACCTGTTGAGCACGTCCTCCGTGCGCGAGACGCCCGTCGCGTTGCGCAGCTTCACGAATGTCTCTTCCAATCGGTCGACCTCGCTTTGAGGGACGTCCTTAGCCGAGGATGGTGAGTCAGTCGTTGATTTGGCCCGACCCGTGTCCAGGTCGTCGCGAGGTAGCGGTCGAGAGGCCGGGAACATCATGCGCTCGAGACGCTCGAGCTCGAGTTTACGGTCTTCTACCCGTTTTCTGATAGGTTTGGTTGTGGTTAGTGGTGTTAATATAATGAAGATATTATGATTTTTTGGGTAACTATGTATCAGCGTTACCTTTTGTCGTAATGTTATTTTATTACTAAAAATCTATATTTTGTCATAGAACTTTATATTGAAATAAAATGACAATCAATGAAAAATAAAAGTAATTTCCAATAGTTTTGATAGAAAATTTATTAATAATATTGATTCTGATAGATTTTTTTTGTATCCCAAAAAGGTACATTCAAATTTATATGATATTCAAATTTGTTTGAAAATAAAACTTATAATATATGATACATAAGAACGGAATTATCATATTTATGAGACACCGTTACACCAGATGTCAACTCATTTCATATTTTTTTTAGTTAAGACGTAAGCAAATCAGGAACTAGCTATTTTTAAATACGCAAAACGGTACACAGCTACACCTGTTTGAAGTCCAGCTGGAATATATGGTTATATTCACCCTATAGTAATTTACACACGACGTAACTTTTTTTATCAGATTCTTTTTCAAATATAAATGCAATAAATTTATATAAAATATTGGTATTTAATAACATTTTTGTTATGATATTATGTAAATAATATAATGAAATATAAAATAATGAATATAATGAGTTATTTTATACCGTTTTTATAATAAAAAAAACAAGTTTTATTACCTGTATTCTTGTATCACAGTTTCACGTTCTTTGGTGACGTGCATAGCCTGAATTTCTTGCTTAGTTAGAGTCTCTTTCGTCGTATCTTTCAGTTCAATGGCTTCTGTTTTAACTTTCTGAAATAAAAGTCGATATTGTATTAATTAAATACATAATTATATATTAAACACCTCTGCTAGAAATGTTAACCAAAGGCTGGCAATCTGTTTGTCAATTTTTAAATTAAAAACGTCACACCAGATAATTATGTTGCTATTATTCACGAAGAATAACTATTTTATTCATGTGAAAATATTCTTTGAAATAGTTTTTTTTTATTAAATTTCGATGTTAATCTTAAGTAAAAATGCTTCCATTTGATAAACATGCTAACCAACAAAGTTGGTTTATTTTCTACCCGCGTCTTACATTAATTATTAAACCTCGTAAATATTTTCATATACATCAGCCAATAAAATCCCCATTAAACACCACCATAATATTCAACAAATGCTATAAGAACCAGTTTCTTTGTCCGTCGCGAAAAAAAATACACTCGCTGGCATACACACGAAGCATTGCACCCATCAATACCAATGATCGTCATCGTCGGAAGCTCACCTGGAGCCGCTTGATCTCCGTCTCCTGCTCGTGGATGTTCTCCTCGAGGTTGTTGAGGCACGAGGCGTAAAATGACGCGTCCGCCTTCAAACTCGCCCTGACTGATCTGTACTTTTTGCGCACCGTGTCCGCCTCCATCTGCATCACGCTCACCCGGTGCAGCTGGTTCTCCAATCTGATGATTTTCTGCGGACGAGACGAGTGTGTTAGGCTGGCTAGGGGATGGGTATTGAACGTTGTAAGCCAAACATTTGATAAAAATATCATTTTTCTTTTTTTATTGATACATTGTTGATCTTAAATATAATTTATGTTTGCTATCTTTATTACATATTTAATTATTTGAAAATTATCGTCAAACGTCATCGATACTATTTTTAGATTTACAACTTGTAAAGATATATTCAATAAAAATAAATAATCTTTTCTTAGTTTATAGAGATATTGCAGTACCACAATTAAATCGTTTTTACGAACCTTTTTTATTGGAAAATCTGATGTCTTAGAAACTCCCATTTTTTCGGGTTTTCCATTCATTAGTTCTTCATATTCTTGCAAAAGTATTTGTAGTCGCTTTTGCTGCTGCAAATGGAAAATTTTTATGAATTCTATACATTAATTAGATGGAAATATGACGATATAATATAGGAATTCTAGTTAAAAGATTGAAGATTAACTTTTATCAAAATTAACATATATGGAGTACCTACAGGCCTTTATCAGCATTGAGTTGGATTACTTAAAAAATTTCATGTAACGATATAGATAAAGTTTGCAAAAAAAAAGTTCTGTTAATTCCTTCAAAACTTTATGAAACGTTGATAAATTTAATTGAGCCTTATCATACATTACAGTTACCCGAATAAAAGTAAAAAAGTTTAATTAAACGAGCGATAATAATAAATAATCCTTTTATGAAACAAAGACAAACTGTTCTACAATTTATTTCATATTGTAGGTACAGTATTTGAAAGTAAAATAAAATCACAAGCAATAACTTGAGATCTGAACTAAAAATCATTGGAAGCGAGCCCTAACTCTGCTCGCTCAATTTCAAGCCAATAAACGAAAAATTAACCTCGTTCGCTTCACCGTAATTAAAAGCGATACGGCTCTCTCCCTCTCTCTCCTCCCCCTCTGCGCTCAGCCGGCTAATTAAAAAAGCAACACACTGTCGTCCAGCGCGACGCACGACCAAAACGACCGAGAGAAAGAGAGACGTCGCAGCCCGCGAGAGGTAAACCAAAAAAGAAGAAAGAAGGAAAAGGAACAGAGGCGCGTGTACGTATATACCTTGTCGCTCTGGTACTTGACCAAGTCGAGTTTCTTGCGCAGGCGAATGTTGTCCTCGTCGAGCGTGGCTATGGCCTCCTGGAGGTTCCGCTTCTTCACGTACGCGGAAGACTCGCGGCCGAGTCGCGCCGCCGCCTCGTCGTTCTGCGAACAGTCCCCGGTATATAGTCGTCTCTCACTTTATTTAACTGCACTCTATACTGTATATAGCACAGTGTGCGTGTTCTTGTCGATGGGTACTTATGGTGTTGGCGTTATATGGAGTTGGAAATGTATTAATTGCTATAGGATTTAGGCGTGAAAGTGGGGTGTATTATAAAAATGTGGGTCAAATATTTTTTAATAAATCGAGTATGCAATTACCGGAATTAAACCAGAAATGTGTTATTATATAAACGAGTCTTGCGAACATATTTTAAACTTTAATTACTTTATGAGAAATAATAAAAACTCGTAATAATGCTTAAGATTTTTTTGAAAGTATTTTTATATACTTAAAAGTTTTCTTTCTTTGAGAGCTTGTAATTTTATACATTCAATCGATGATGGTTAAAAAAGTATTTATTTTTCAAATATAAATTCTTGTGATAAAAGTAATAAAAGCGCCTCAGTCGAAGTACACTCAAGTTTATTAAAATTCAAACCACTACATATACTTTATCTAAAACAATTAAATTTTATTGAAACGAAGCATTGTAACAAGTTTCACGTTTAAGGGTCAGTCGAAGAAACATTGTTGCCGCGGTTTACACGATACCTGCTTCGCATACGGTCCAAGAGATATATATACGAGCAAATATCAATGAAAGTACATTCTTAGCTTTAGAGAATTCCAACTGCAGTTCCTTGACTTCTCTCTTCAACCGGCTGATCTTCTCCGCGCTCTCCCTCTTCTTCGCGTCGCATTCTTCGAAGTTCGCTTTTCGCTGGCCTTCTGCAAATTGTAACGCGTGATTCAGCATTTTATTACAAGTTTTTTTAGTGTATTATCGTCAACCGCCACTTTAGAAAGAAATTTTTGTTATTACTTTAGGCGCTTTGTTTGTTATTAACTCTAAAAATGAGCATAAAATATTTTGAACTACTATTTACTGAATTAAAATGAATACTAATATTTATAGTCTTAGATCAGTTGCTGTACCTATAATAATGATAATTTTACTTTGACTTTAAAGTTTATATATTCTGTAAAAAAGTTCAGGATAAATCTATTACAAATTTACTACGTCTTTGAGCTAGAAACGTCTTACATGGCTGCACTCGAGCTTCGCAAAAAAAGAAAAATCCCTCCATCAATCCCCATTAAAACCTTAAACACCCCATTTGTAAGCGACGCTCGCAATCACGATCGCATCGGTCCCGTTAAGAAATTCACCTCCAAAGCCCGCGTGCGCTCTCTTCGCTCGATCCTCTAAAAACCATCTCAATTTCCGCGTCCTCGTCATCGGTGCGATGTCTCCACGAAACCGTTATCAATTACATTGATTGCCATTGGCTCTCTCTCTCTCTCTCTCTCCCTCTCTAGTCCTTCTTGTGTGCCACAAGATCGAAGACGAATTAATGGCGCCAATTAACGAGGAATCGCCGCGTATATGTCCTCTTATGCCGCTAAAGGGCAACATTTTTGGCGACGACGCGGTCGTTAAGCATAAGTTTAAGCGCGGCGTGTCTTTCGCGGGATCAGCTGATCGATGAGGGAACATTTTTCGAACGCGAAAACAAATGTCGCGACGAGATCTTATTTGGCGAGGTTTTATACGGTATATATCGTCGAGGTTGAATTTGCTGTTTTGCCGCGTTTCGGGAGAAGAGGTGCATTAATGGGTGGCGGGAATGTTATTACACGAGATCTTACCCTTCCTGATTTGTGGCGACATGCTAT
>JAPYZP010000121.1:0-40209 GCA_030522985.1 Torymus sinensis | reverse complement strand
GAGCCAACGCGCGTATAGCTACGTTATCGGACATTATTGGATTATCGCACCTCTCAAGGGGGCGCGTGCGCAAAGCGAAGTGCCTTGCGGTCAAGTGGCAGGCAGGCGTGATAAGCGAAATTTGCATTCACGCGTGGCATATACAATTATGGGCGAATCCACAATAGGGTTTTTTTTTCAAGCAATTATATCCAGTTTAGTTTCTGTGCCTCGTAGGGCAAACTAATAGCAGTAATAAACTACTTGAAAAAGAGAACACTCGCAATAATTAAAAGCATTGTGAATTTTCCCTTGTATATGGGTGCTTTTTTTCGTTTGCCAGTGCGACAGTCTAATGTGCACTCGAAGTATGTGTTGATCGATTAATCCAGTGGGTGCAGGCTAAAACAAAGTCGGATACATTTGACTAGACGGACAAATAAGGGTTTAGCACATCTGTAATTGGTAGGAAGCAACATCAGATGATTTCTCATCGGATTAATGTGGGATAACAAATTTCTTTGCGAAAAAAATCTTGTGGATAGGTGCGTTAGGTTAAAAACTAAAATAATTGTCATTCATATATACAGAAATGCAAGCAATTTAATTAATATTTATCGACTAATGTTTTTTTATTAGTTAGATCGGACGTACTTTCAAAACGTATTTAAAAGTGAAAAATGTTGTATAATACGGACTGTCATGGTATAATTTGAACTTCACAATCTTTATTTTAAGTTCTTGAGAGATACTTTTTCAAACCAATTGAAAAGAAAGCTGAAATATAATAGTATCTTCATCTTTGTTAAAAATTTATTTTTCCAAGGAAGCGTGCATGCATAATAAATATAGGTCAAATTTATATTCATTATTCACGCCGCGCATAACTATTTTAAATAGTTAGATGTGAGTTTACGTATTCGTTCGGTTTTCTCTATATTCGCATTTTTCAGTTATGAGAGTACCTTGTATACCTTATTAATCGCTGAGCTGTAATACGCGAATTTGGGGCGGTTTGTCCATGGATCGGATAGTGGCTTTATACCTATATCGTGCGAATATATGCACACTTGCCTGGATTTTATGCAGGGTAAATACCGCGAAACAACATAACGTTAAAATTAAAAATTCAAAGCATTTACCGCGAACTATTTGATACCGAGTGACGAGGAAAAGTAATCAGTGTAAAAGTTTAAAAAAATGTAAAAAAAAATTGTTTATCAATCACGCTGCTCTTCTTGGTAAAAAAACATAAAATCCACACGTTACCCCTGGGATGGAAAACCAAAGAAAAAATTTTTCATCAATATATAAATATACATTATAAAAAAAAATCTGATGATACATGATGAATATTCATAATCATGCATAGACTTTAATAGAACCCATCGGCGCGCAAACACAATCAGCTGGAATTTGCATAATTCAGCAAAACCCTTACACAAATCTCATCCTTGTTTACGTGGGGGACGGTTCGAAAGTGGCTCCCTTCCTCTCTTCATCTATCAGCGTGAATATTTATATAAAATCAATGCCACTTCGCCCCAAGAACTCAACCCCCCGAGATCCACTTCTTCGGCGCGCTAATAATATGGCGCTCAGGACTGCCTCTTTTTTTTCCTCCTTCGTGTGCACAATGATGTTTAAAGCGGGACCTCCCGTACACGTGCGTGTTGCGGCGGGGAATCGATAAATGACATACAGCAGCAGCAATGACCGTCCAACGATACGCCGACAGTGTAGAAGAAGAGTAGACTCGAGGAGCGTGGGATACGTGGCCAGCAAGACACTGTGTACATGATTGCATACATGTGAGTGAGTGAGTGGCTGTGTGACTGTAATGTGGGTAATGTCGTGACTAGCGGATGCCTCGTGATCGCGAAAAAAATTGAGGAAAACATCGCGTCTCCAGCGGTGCATGGATGATTGCGCGCGAGGAGAGAGAGCGCGATTCCCACGCGCGTTTTTGAACATTTAGGTGGGAGAACGGAGGTGGAAATATATGGATATTTGAATTTTTACGCACAAAGTGCAGTTTAGTTTTAGGAGAAGATGCGCGCAGGAGAGAAACAACAGACGCATCATCCAAAGATTTATGGTCGAAATAGCGGTCGAAACTTTTATTTTGCGTAATCCGCTAACTTTGAAAGCGCAGTGTCATAAAGCCTATGCGTGGTATGTAGCTCAGTGGAACGCAGTTTTACAGGAAAATACTTTAACGGTATACAAGACATTGTTCACGAGCAACCTAAGACGCTTTAAAAAATAATTTTTATATCTAATGGAAGTAGATTTTCCGTGCTAAAACCTGCCTTCTACGTAACTTTATAGTAAATTAGACGATGTCGTCTTTACAAAGATGCATGTCATCCTTCGTATAAACGATTGGCTGTACAAGTATATGCCTTGCACACTATAATTTTCGTATGGGCTTTATAATTTTTTTAACGTTCAATTGGTGCTCGGATTCATTCATTGATTATTTTGTAAGAAAACATTTTACATTAGAACAAGACCACAGAGAAAATGCAGAAGAACGTTCAAGAAAATTATTTTTATTGCAATTTTGTATTCAAGAAAAACAATAGTTGTATAAATAAAGATAATATCTGCACTGGGACTCTCTTATCAGCGATGAGCATGAATAAACGTTCAATTTAGTATATATATTAGTTTATTATACTTGCAGCGAGCAATGATAACTTTAGAATTATACTCAAGGAAATGAAAGTTTAAACGTGTATAATTCAGGTATTTTAAACAGTCTTCAATCAATGTCACAAAAATAAAAAAAGGGAAAATACTGGGTGCGCTTACTTGAAACGCGTGACTTCACAAATTAGCGATTCGAATTGATAATACAAAAATATTGAAAAATACGTAAAATTCGTGCATCACAAAGGCGCAATCACGAAGACGCCAAAGTGAATTGCTTTAGTGATTACAATGCCTGCCCATACGAGCAGCATGCGCTTGAATTTTCCGCCAACGCAAGCAAGGTTAACGATTTTACCTACTTTTCTCTGATGGACTTGTGATTACGCGACTCTTACTACACGCCTACGAGAAAAAAATATGATGCATTCATTAACGGTTTTCACAAAGTAGCAGAGTAGCATTTGTACACGATCAAATGAGATGAATGGTTGCATTCAGGACTTGTCTATTTGTTGACTATCTTTATATTACACATATTTTATCATTTTTAGTTTTAAAATCCACTTATAAGTCTAGTGGCCATCCACATGATTCCTCGCAGATTTTGTTTTCTTACGTATATTTTGATCTACTAAATTAAAATTTCTTGAGTGAAAAGTCGGATGGTGTCGCTGTTAATAATTGTTATTAATACTTTAAAAAGCTATGGTAATCCTTGGGGTTTTATAGAAAGAAGGCCTATTATAAATTTGGCACTATTATATAATGCATTCCAAGGGCGCTGAAAATTCTCAAAGTTGAAAAACACGTGATTTTTTCTTAACTTTTACGGTCTGCGAGGCTGCTCAAATTGTTTGTTTAATCATGTAATTTAAGCTTATACTGGTATTTACAATGGTATTTCCAATAATTTGATGGCCTCTTGACTCGTTGCTCCTATACGAATACTGATTATTATATATAGATTCGGTATATTTTTCGACGCTCGTTTGAGAATCACTTTTATCGCGTGTATCGAACATTATTTTTTGACATTCCATGTGTAAAGTGATATTTTGTGCATGCTTGTGAACGCAAGAGCGTAAAAAAACGTGAGTATATAGAGTCGAGAATTGGAATTGGCCATCACGTATCGTGCGGGTGACCACTCGCGGCTAATTTAAAGGGTTGAAGATATACGCAATCTTAAGCAGGTTATCAATCAATATAACGCTTGTCATCATTATCTCTCGGAAGATATGTAATAACATTAGGTGTCAAGATATCGGAATTACTTCTTTTGATAAACATTTATATCAAAATTCGCAGTAAAATTTCTAAGCAATAGCAGAAAGTGATATGTACACAAGTAAAAGATAAAATGAAGTCGTAAAGAAAATTTATGTATTTCGAACTACGAAATTGCCGAATCTTCATGAACACTGACATACTTCAATTTCATCTTATCACATGTTATTGCAGACATTGTAATAGGTCATTACGAATATCCGATTAATTGTATCTTCTAACTATTTAATAACGACTCGCACATATCATTGTATTACGTAATTTTATAACATATTTGGTCTTAAACAACTCTTGCTCTAGACCCCAATCGATAAATTTTCAATTACGCTCCCACAATACCACAAATATTTTGCAAACATCGTGTATCAGCCATATTATAGATAAAAATAGCATCGTTGGACGACACTTTCAGCAAAGACAGGTCAATCCGACCGCTGATTGTATGCAATGCTAATTGATACATCTTATTAGCATATACAAAACCCAAGAACTTTGACCCCTGGTAAACGCCGATAAATCTTTATTTTCGTGCCCCCTGCCTTGCATCGCTTTCATTATACGTGCAGCGCGCGATTCATTAAATACATTCGCATCGATTTTGCCGCGATCATTCGTGCCATTATCTTACGTTTTGCGGCGGGACATACTTATACGCAACACGTCGCGCGCTGCATAGCACGCACGCGGTTCATGAACGCTTGATTAGCGCATCGATGCGCCTTTCGCGTCCGCAACTGCGAAAAGCCTCGCGTGCACGTGCGATATGTGTGAGTATATGGGGAAGTTTGCTTTTGCTCTCTTTCTTTGTTTTTCGCGGCTATTTTTGGCTCGCGAGTGCCTTTAATGTGGATGTTTATCTGCCATTGACTGGAATTAGACTTAGAATGGGTTCTGATGATATTAGGAAGAAAACAACGTTGCGCTGGAAAGAAAGTGTTTATCATTCTTTAAACCAATAAAATACAATCAAACAAAAATCTTTCTTAAAGGTGACTTTTTGTGCAAACAATCATTTTATTTACGTGTTCTAAGTACTGTTGCACGTTCGCATTTGATGTTTCTTTTATTAGAGGAAAAAAAGTTGCAGTACTAAATTGAAAATTTCGTTTATTAATTTCGTATAGAATATTTAAAAATATTGAAATTTCTTGTACCACAATTTTAGCTTGCCGCTCTTCAGAATCAATTATTGATTTTTCTTTTACAGATGTAACTGCTTAACTGGACGTAACAAGCTTAAAAATAAACATTTGAAGCAAAAAGTTCAGATAAGGAGGCTATAAAAGAACGAATTACCACGTTTTGCCTCGTGAAATGAGCAAATAGAATGATTATGCTTCGAAACCGTCATTATCACGGAAATTGTAACGGGCGATAATACAGATGATTATAGCTACTGCGATAAATAAAGGCTATATTTCTTATTAGGGTCAGGATTTTTGATGCATTGTTGTGGTACTTATAAAAAGTATCCTCCAGTCATAATTTTTCTTGACAAGGTAGCACGTATTTATGACATTATATTATTAGGTCGTATAATAATTAAAATTGATTGCCAAATAAATCATATAGAAAGAATATTATAAAAAAATTTCATTTAAAATTAAAAAAAGAAAATTTCCTCTAGAAAAAATAAATCATTTGGATGATTTTGAATTACTTATAAATATAAGTTTGACTGAAAAAGAAAATTGAGTCGTGTGAATATAGCGTATTTACAAAATGTTTAAATGAAATAACCATGTAGTCACTAAAGCATAAGTAACAAAATTAATTTTTCAAAATTTCTAGTCTATAAATATCGAAATTTCAATATTAAAATATTAAAAATCAAATAAAAACTGAAATTTATTAAATATTATTAACCTGTTATACGAATGTCAAAATATACAGTTATTCTTGCATCTTAAATGATTTCGAGAACTGATAGGTTAAACGTGTAATTTTACAAACTGATTCATTCACGGAAACCAAGAAATATTCACTACCAAAATGTTATTGTTCACGAGTTTTCTCACGCTTGCGACACTTCGAATTCCTCATCCAAATACTATAAGACTTCCTCCGGAAGTAAATAAAGCAACAACACTACAAATAGAACCAATAATTAAGTAAGAATATTTCTCAATTTCATTTGTCGTTTAAACTAATATTCTGAATGCATTTTAATTATTTTAAGCAAAATTCAGAGAAAGGCGGAAGTTCATATTTTTCGATATATTTCAATTTAGCAACCAAAATGTATCTTCTCATTTTCCTAGTGTGTAGTTTAATTTTATGCTTGAATTCTAACCTTGAAGGTTATCATTAAAATAATTTTTATTGAAAAGACTTTTTAGCCTCAAACGACGTTCATACGACATGAGGAATTCTAAATAAAAACTCAATCATCACGGTCTGTTGAGAGATATTGATTTTTTATAATTACGGCATTATTTCCAGCCCATTGTCTTTTTAAAAATAATGATACAACGTGTCTTCCTGTAACAAAAAGTGTCATCGGTTCTGGTTAATAATCGACGAAAAAACCATGATAATTAATGAAACAACAGAAATAATCACTCGTTATGCTACAACCTACATATTACGATTAGTCACTACCCGAAGGCTTAACGATTCCGCTTAATTCCTTGAGAAGTGTAATAAATTTTTTTTTCCTTCTCCAAGATACTTAGTACACGTCATACCTAAATATACACAAATGCCGTAAAAGAAAATCGCGAGTACCCGCTTATTTTTATTTTTATACTTTTGTTCCAGTATGCTCGGGATGTCTTGCAGCAGCATCGGTGTCGCTCTCTTCCTCATCTCCATGCTCATCATCGCGGTGAGCGAGGTGGCCAGGTATCATGCAAAACACTTCATCTTCGTCATCATCAGCGCGATATCGGCGACGTGGCCGATACCGCTCATGTTCATCAGAGTGCGAGACTGGAGAAACGCTCTGTAAGTTATACACGTGTGACGTTCTTCTGCCGTGGAGCGAATATTCGGATGTTAATTTTAACCGGAATGAAATAGTTGGATTTTATTGCGTAATGGATATACCTATATTTATGGTCCGGCATGAAAAAAACGCTTCTTCGCGTGCAAACTTTTTTATATGAAATACCGGATATTTTAAAGACTCAGTTCTGTTTAGTCATATATAACGCTTATGTAAATATATTTTAATGCCTTGTGACATCATTATTGTATACGGGATCGTTACGTCAACCATATATGTATATTCTTTGATTTTATTGCTAAAATATGGACAGAAAAACAATGATATAACGATTAAAAAATATTATTTCAAATAAATGCTTTAAATATATTCATTAATTAATCTTATGTCTTTTAGGATACCGGCATGGGGCGCAAGAATGGCCGCAAAATTAATAGGCATTCACTACACAGTACGGGGGAAGGAGAACATAGTGAAAGACACCGGTGCAGTCGTACTGATCAATCATCAAAGTAATCTCGACCTTTGTGGTGAGTACCATTGCCTTTATTAGCTTAACTGTCACTTAGCAAGACGCCGCAGACCTGTTTTAGTGCTAAAATTACTGAGATTCAGTGATCCATCATTCGTTTCGCGCTGCGCGTACGGGAATAATTTTTCCTTTCGCCAATTATTCATTATGCAATGTTTTTAAGTGAAAGTATAAAATTTAAATTATTATTTACTGTTACGTATCGAAGTTAAAAATTGTTCGTTATATCATTACAAAATTTTAAAATAATTTCCATATCATGATTTAAAGGACCGAGCAGAAGTTACGAAAAATTGCTGAAAGATAAAATACTTTTATCTGTATGAAAATATATTAAAAGTTTATTCACTTTTATACATCTTAGCAAGTAATCTCATAAATATTTACATTGCACTATGTTTTCATTCCGTTTTTTTCAAACACACAGATTTATAAATAATGACTCATTCGAGACTTTCCAGTCGACATTCCACATTTTCTGCGATATCACTATGTCTGAGACGTGGCCGTTAATTCTCTCATTAATCTGTCACACAGTGCTGGCTGAACTTTGGCCGATTATGGAAAGGTGCACTGTCATCTCGAAGAAGCAGGTTCTGTACTTTGGTACATTTGGACTGGCGAGCTGGCTCTGGGGCACGATCTTCATCGATCGAGTGAAGAAGGAAGAGGCGCAAAGTACTGTCAACTCTACCGCGGAAATCATCAAGGAAAGAAGGGTAAAAGATACTTTGCAACGTTTATACTTCTATAATTGCGATATTACTTAATTACATATATTATATTCATGTTATAATGCAGTTGCAATAAAATAGAATAGAAAAATACATTACTTTATAAACAAAGTATTTTACGCTTATTATTCAGAATAATTATAGTTATAGAAGAGATTTAATAGTTAAATAAACGATTATTAAATATAGAAAACATTTGAGGAAATATTAAAAAAAAATATATATTAATTCGTATATTTAAATAAAAATTTAATGCAATTCTTTTTGAAACCACAATTTAAATTATAAATTATTTTCTTAACCGAATCTGCTTTATATATAATTTATCTACTTTATTACAAAAACGTAAGAAACCCGACCAAATGTTTATTTAATTTTAAGTATAATTATTAATATATTATTTTGTAACAGGCCAAGATCCTCATGTATCCAGAAGGAAAGAGGCATACCGGTTCGAGCTTGTTGCCGTTTAAGAAAGGCGGATTCCACGTGGCAATTGACTCGCAAATGCCCATTCAGCCGGTGGTCGTCTCGAGATATTACTTTATAAACGACAAATTGAAAAAGTTTGATTCGGGTAAGTCAAAAACATTGCAAATTAACCGATCAGACACGCATACTTAATCAGTGAATCAAACACTGCGCTTAATGTCTTGATAATTCTGTATATCGTGGAAATGAAGTTACCACACTAAATCGTCGTGGCAGTTTAATGTTCCGAATGAGAAATGGTCAAAGTTGAATTGATTTTAAACGTTGCATCATCGGTAGTTTTCCTGGGATTTAGTAGATCTGTTTTCATCAATACATATCATATTTTTAATAAGTCTTCCTCGCTAAACATGTGATTAATAATGGACTTTATGATACATTATTTATTTCAAATTTTCGTGCATTCGCTACTGCAGGTACTTATAATGCTCATAAATAAAATTTGATCTATATAACTCTATCTCAGGCTCTTTGTGTAACAAAACTATTCTCACTCAACACGTATTAATTCACGTTTGAATATCAAACTTTCCCACGATATGAAAATGACTAGTTTAAAATTACAATAAGTTTTCGTCCTCTTCAAATATACTACTGCCCTGATAAAAATCTTAACCATAAATTACCTATTTTTCGTTAACTTTATCGCTAAGAACAATATTCTGCCTTGATTTGATAATAATGTACCAATTTAAAGTAAATTTTGGTGCGTTGTGTTATTGTTAGATATTGACTTTTATTAAAAATGCTTCCATCTGGTTAACATATATTAACTATAGAATATCATAAATTTTCTACCACAGCGCCAGTACATATAAAATATTGAAAATTGCTGCTTCAGTCGTGAAACTCTTGAGAAAACGCCGCACCTGCCGCATGCATAATACAAAAAAAAGAAAAGAAAACAGAAACGCGCGAATTTGCACTCGCGGCACTTTTACACTAAGCTCTTTAATCATTCGATTACTCGCGAATTTCCAGGCAAGAGTTACATCACGATATTGCCGGCGATCCCAACGAAAGGCCTGACCAAGGCCGAGCTGCCGCAGCTCATCGAGCAGGCGTACGAGGCGATGAACAGTATGTATCAGGAGTCCACCCAGGAGGCCCTGGCCGACCACATGGAGAGCCTCAAGCTGGATTAATTGAGCGGACGCTACGTTGAATAAAAAAAGAAATGCTTCCGGGACTATTGTATGTGTATAAGCAACGATCTGCGTTCGTCGCTTGTGTAAAGTCGCATGGGCTCGAAAATTCGGTCCGACCGCTTTCTTAAAATGGGAATTGAAAGTGTTGCGTCGTTTATTTATTTGTTCGGAATCTTGTATATTTTCTTTATTTGTCGCATCAGAGTTTTGGCAGGATTTCTCGAATTTGGAAAGTTATCTTTTGCGGCGCAGTAAAATGTTACTGTGTAACAGTGGTCGCATAAAATACGAAAAGAGTTTGGCTAATTGGATCGGTATGTATTTGTACAAACTTCCGAATGTGTAAATAATAACATTTTATCTTTTTTTTCTCTGGTATGTATATATTTTATGATTGTTATCTGTACAGTATAAACGAAGATATGCGATTTCAAGACTTTTATTAAATATTGCGAATGGAAATTTTTATTTTAAAAACAGTAACTTTTGCAACGCTTGTTTAATGCTCATTTTTTGATAATATTTACTAAATATTAAACTTGCTAAATCTGTTAATTGTTTAATACAATGAAACACTTAAATACACGACTTCCAAATTCAAGTAAATTTGCTGAAATGTTATACACGAGTATTTTTAAATTTCATAATGTTGTCTTTGACAGTAATGACGTAATTTATTCTATTGCTTTAAGCATACAGTGTTAAAGAAAATACGCGCACTAGATTAAATTATCTCTTCTTAAGATGTGATATTATAGGGACAGGTACTGACATTTCGTATATCTTCATTCTTTATTAAAGTAATTAAAGTTATTCTCGGCACTGGAGGTCGCGTATAACTTTTTAAAATCCTCTAATATTAAACTTAGAATATAGAGATAAAATATGAGACTGTTGCTAATTTTTGTAAAGAACCAATATTCAATGTTAAACTATTTACAGAAATATCATGTCGTTGAATACGTTAAAAATATTCTTTGTTGCATGTACTCCATATGATATGTGTCATGAAATTTATTCTTTGTAAATTTTCACGAAAAATGGATTTGCTAGTACATGAACAAAGTGCCATGCCCGTAGTAAAACAAATTAAATTTCATAACATATAATTAATTAAATCAACATTGATATTAAGATTATTAAAAGTAATCTTGCGCTAAAAGATTTTTAACATTTACAAGTATTTATAATACAGTTTTCAGAACTCGAACGATCAAATTTCAATGAAAAATTTCATTGATTTCAAATTTCAAACCATTGTACTACTATTTATTAAGTAAACCTATAGCTTAAAATGATATTAATAAAATCTAATTTTGTGAAAAATTATAGTATAAAATATATATTTTTTCATAAACGTACGATAATCTTCCAAGTGTCCTTTTTCACTTGTTTACTTGTTTATAATCATAATTAAGTTTAAAATTATTAGACTTGATTTATGATAAAATGTGTTTATGAGGAAAAATCAAAAATAGGTATTGTCAGTGTATGCAGATGCTTTTACGTAATTTTTTTTTACAATTTAAGATATATTAAGCATGAATATTTGGCCGTTAGATAGCAAAACCATTTGCATCGTCGTAATGTAAATAGGCGTATGATAAATAATAAATATATGTTTTAGATTTAACGACAAACTGTTTTAATATAAGACGTAAAATAATAATATTCAATTTGTTTATCGTTTTTTATGTTTATAAATGACAATGACTATTACTAAGTTAATATACGAATATTCAATAAAATAAAACAATTTTTAAATAAGAAATAGTTAGTGATTTATTATATCTCATAAGGATACATATTTTAGTTATTCGGCCAAATATATAAACTGTAGATTATTTGATTCTCACCTTAATTTCAGTAAGGATCTGAAACTTTTAATTTTCTTGCTTTCGATAGCAGACGTTACATACATCCACCTCGTCATCTCCATTATTGAAAGTGTCGTTGTCGTAATCCTCAATTTCCTCAGAATAGCCGTTTGACACGTGATTTTCGATCGGATCTACGAAACTCAAGCAAGGGCATGAAACCAAATTAAAACTTTCCGAAAGCTCATCGTTTTGTACACAATCACGAGTCTCATTTTTAAGACTTCTCAAGATCTTCTTGCAGTTCGTACTAAAACTTTTCTTTTTGCAGCAATTGCCTCGATGGGTTTTATATTCGTGAGGTGACACAATTATCATCGGAGGTTCTTGCGTCAAAATAGCTTTTTTTATCTTGACAACATTTTTGGATTTACATTTTTTATGACAATGTTTGCATTTGTTATCCTTTGGTTTATCAATTAAATTATTGAAATCAGCGTTTTCCAAAAATTGACAATTTTGCGCACATCTTTTTGACGACTCATATTTAGAATGTTGTGTTAAATCAACCATTATCTTTTTGTTCTTAAAATATTTCTTTTTATCTCTCTTTTTCGCAGTATTACTTGCATCTTTCATCTTATATTTACATTGAACACTCTTATTTTCTGGCAAATAAGGACAATTTTTAGCACAGCTTCCTCTTTTTAATTTGGAAGATTTTATATTTTTATCGTCCCTTGACTTTGTCTTATTTTTATAAGCGCAACCATGGCACGGTGGTGCACTTTTATTTTTTGTGATTTTATCTGATGTTATTTTTTGTCTGTTTTTTGTATAATCTCTTTCAGTTTGTACTGAACATGTTTTAACAGCACATACAAGTTCAGGTATTTCTATTATTTCATCTGTATGTATCTTAGTCTGTACTGAACGACTTTTTCTTTTTCGCTAAAACGATGATTATACGAAAATATGTTTAATAAATAAAGAAATCAAATTATATTACTTTCATTACAGTACCTTATCACTCTGGAAGAGATTAGGATTTTCAACATCTTTCATTGTATTGTCATGTATGTTTTCACTCAACTTAATACTCGAATCAATGTTTTCATTTGTTTTATTATCATTTTTACGAAAAAATCTTAACCTTTGAAATGGACTTGAATTCAATTTATTATCATTCATTTTAAATCGCGTAGAAGTAGAATGTGAATTCTTATTCCTACATTTATTTAACTTTAGAGTATCGACTTCCTCTTGTAATTCATCTACAATTTTTGTAATCATATTAACTTGTTTAACAAGTTCATTAAGCTTTTTATTTTCTTGAGAATTTGGCATAACTGGCATAGTTAAAATATTTAATTACTTATATATTCGTTTATAATTATATTCATTTTATAATAAATTATCACTGTAAAATTTTGTAGTGAAAAACCAAACTATAAAAGTGCTTTTTTATAATACTTGAATATTTAATCTTTATATGCTAAGTTCTAGCATGTGTTCTTTTATAAATTTGTCACAATTGATATTAAAATACAAAAATAAAATAAAAAATAACAAGTTAGAATAACTATGTTTAAATATGTTTGGATATTGCTGGAGAAATGCATTCAAATGAGAAAAATAAGATAGTATCAATTTTATATTAAATAACGTTTTATTTTGTTCATCGCAAGTCTAGGTACATTACTCATCAGTCGGAGTTGCCTAATAAACATAAAGACTGGCAAATGAACTCGTACAAAAAAGAAGTAACCATTTGCTCTAGCACGCTTACCAAACTCATAATACTATATTTATTTATGTACAATTTTTATATATCGAGTCTTCTTGGTCCTTTACGTCGCGCTTTTCTCTTTAAATTTCTTCTACGTAGTTGGTGAGAGGCATGCGTATTTTTTTCCTTTTGGCACAAGAAAATAGCATACTCCTGTTGACGTTGTCATTTTTACAAAGGACTTGTGTTTTAACTCTATTCTTTTTTTCTTCTTTCTCGCAAATACAAAATTTGTGACAAAAAGTATCCTTTTGTATATATACACATAGAGAAAACAATCGCACATGCAGTGTGACGATTCTCACGAAAAATAAATTATCTATGATTATTTATTACCGTGTATTGATTTAATCAAGATTTAATCAAGTCATGTATGATGTGAACTGTGAGCTAAACTACCATAATAGATATGCATTTTGTATAATTTTAAAATATTCATTATCTTGTGTAAATAAAAGAGAAAGTAATTTTTTGTAGTAGTTTTGCTCATAATTAAGAATGCAAATATGTATTTTTAACGGCATATTGATACAACTGTAAAGTTGCGTCTGTATGTTTATAATCATATATTATGTTTTCATGGTGTTAAACGAAATCAGTGAACGACATAAGCTTTTACGTGCCTGGACAAAAAATTGTTTAATGAAGGCCAAACAGTTTCTGTTTCTCACATATTCCGGTGTTTACTTATATATCAAATAAATTTGTATGCACAACAAACACTCTTTGGCCAGATGCGATAAAAGAAAACAACTTTACATAAACACAATACATAGCACTTTTTATTTTCTTGCAAATAGTAACGTGACAGTTAATTCAATATTATTTTATAACAAAAGAATTTTTTCATTTTTAAAATTAACTGTCTGTGTAGCACAAGATGTTTTTAAACATTTATGGTACAATAATTATACTATGTAAAATGGACTATATAAATTGCGTACAAAAATGACAATAGAAGTAGAAAATGTTTTTGACAAATTATTTACATCAAGAGGTAGCCATGTAAACGATTTTCTAGAATTTGGATAAATACGATATTTGCAGACAGCGACGAACAGATGTAGCAATAAAAGAATTTTCATTTCGAAATTTTCGTTTTTTTTCACCAACGCCTCATCAACTTGGTCCTGTCACAAATGTCTTAACTATAATACTGACAGTATTGCATTTAATATTGTGACAATGATAACGAGGCTTCAATCTTAGTGGAAATATTAACTCACACAAAGTTGTTAATATCTTAAAAATACAACATACAAATTTTGAGTATTTTCTCCCTTCTATTATTTTTGATAATTTCATGCAGCATTCATGCACATAAGGAATGTGACGCTGGATTGGTGAAATCGCCGTGAAATAAATCAAAATTAGCGAAAAATATTAACAAAAGTAACTATAGTTATCGTAAATAAGTTATGATTTTCAATAGCCACACTGCTCGCCACATTGACTATTTTTCCATTCTTATCAACTGTTTAGTTTTGCAATTTACTAATACTTACATACCGATTCTTTAATCTAGCTCTATATAAATAGCAAGACATACGAACAGAAAAAGAAAATATTACAAAATTACTTCACTGACAATTATTTAATTGAGCTTATTAAATTCTTTTTAATTATTATCGAAATAAAAGTTTTAATTTATGGACAAAGTTTGTTGACGTGTCAATAGACAAAAGTAGTATCTATAATTATTTTGTATGCAATAACTCATATGTAAAAATCATCACATGTTATTCATAATTAATGCACAGATTGTAGCACAGAAAGAATATGAAAGTCATTTTGTTATCAACTAGATAAATTACAATGAAAATTTAAACAAAAAGTTCCATAAATCTCCAGCGATTCGCTAAATTCAACTTCACCGTTCCTTCAGCGTCGCTTTATCTAGCTATACTTCGACAATGGCAGATACACTGTAAACGGAATTTTCGTTTGACGAGTACGCGCGATCGCCATCCCGCTCTAATAGACAAAAGCGTCGGCCATCCCGGTGACAGATGGTAGGTGCGACGGAAAGTTATTTTGTAGAAAAACAAGCGACGAACATACGCGTGATAAAGCGCGCGCGTTCATATGCACACATGAACAAGGCATCTGTCTTGCCGGGTCATTAACACTGTACTCGCCGTCGTCATCGTTCTTTACGCTTTTCCGCGGACACAGCCTTATCCGAGTCGTCGTACCGTCGCCGTCTTCTTGACGCGGCAGGTACTCTTCGTTTCGTCTTATTTTGGAAAAAAAGACTCTGGTTAGTTGTGATGGGTATTCAGTTTAGTCGTCCTGGTGCTGGCCTGTCGGGAATTCGTGGAGGGACGTTCGGTACGACGCGCCTGTAACGATCACAAAGCACAATGAGTGTTTTGTCGTTCAGTGGTTCTTAGTTATTATAGCTGTGTAAAATATGTACAAACCAACTTATTTATCTGATTGATTTGTACATAGTTTTTATTTACATGTTTGGCTGTTTTCTTAAAATATGTTTGTATCCATGAACATAGATCGACATATATATCTAATTTGCTGTTTTGTCAAGAGGTAAATAATATTAATTTACTGTAATTAGTAAAAGAAGAAACTATTAGGAGTTATCAAACAAGTGTTTTACAATAGACATAGTTTTTCAAATTTGAAAACAGCCAATGCATCATGAGTACCACAGGACTATACGAAAGCACAACTTTTTTCTACAAATATAAGTGTTTCTTAATTAAGCAAGCTTTGCAAAGATTTCACAAATTGCAGGGTTGGATACACATTTCAAACTACTTAAAAAAATGTAATTACTTCAAAATGAATCATTTAAAAAAGTGTTTATGAAATATATCATAGCTTTAAATTCTAAGATATTTTTCACTGTCGTAATACTAAAGGTTAATATTTCATTATTAGTAATTAAAAATGTAGGTAAATAAAGATTTAAATCTATATAAAATAATCGTAAAATTCTACAGTTCCGTCAAACGTCTGCAAACATAAAAATGAAAGCAGCAAGAACATAATAAATTAAATGTAAAATAATTTGTACTTTTTAATAAAACATTATTTAAAAACATCTACAAAACAAAAACATTGATATGTTATATATGTATACATATTACTCACTTTCCAACTCTGCAGAAGAGTAATTCAATGCAAAATTATTAGAAGTATAAAAATTAACTTACAGTGAAAAGATTAAATAAAATAGAAGTGGAGAAACAGAAACATGCATGTTAGACATAAAGAAAACAAAACAAATCACAAATTCCGATGGTAAATTAACAGCAAATAAGTATTTAAAACGCAATTCGAAACAAATAACATTTTGTTAACTAGAAAATCGTCGTTGAATTGAAGTTTTCAGTTAAAAAGCAGTCGGAACGCAGAAATATTGAAAAAATGTATATAAATTAAATAAATGAAACGCAGATCGAAATGATAATAGTTAACATAATTTATAGTACTGTAATCATATAAATTGAATTTGATTACGAATTAAAAATTTAGTATCGCAAAAATAAGCTTTTGAAGGAAGTGGTCAGGAAATTAACGTTTCAGGTGCGAATAAGAATTGGTGAACGCCGGCACACATTCCGCAACTTCTACTTTCTGAATCGTCTGCTAAAAGAGTTAAATCGCGTCTAAAGTGTGTTTCCAAAAATAAAATAGTAAGTGCGGAAATGCGTACCCGCTGGTTCGGTCTGTCTTACATTAATTTTGTCGTTAATCTTATTCATTCATATATTCTATGATAACATGTTACTTCCTATATACACATTTATATTGCAATAAACAGTGTTTGCATGTGTAGGTGTGTCATATACCTTTCTCGCATGCACATTGTTATTATATGCTTACAACATGAAAGTCGCTGCCTCGTTCATGAATTAATTCCTTTTAAACATTTTCAACTCATATCGAAGTAACTCTGAGAATTCTTGAGGAGTAACAAATGCTAGTTTTGAAACAAGTGATGCAGTAAAATTAATATATAAATAAATATCTGTACAAGATTGAAAAAAGAGTATTATTGTTCATCGGTAACTCTCTTATATGTACATGTTAAAATGATATGTATTAAAAAAAAACCAATATAAAAGTACGAGTATCATTTCATAATTTCATTAACATTGTAATCATAAAAATTATTGCAACAGTCACGTCACTTGACGTACGATCAACAACTAGTTGAATTTAATTTCCTTGAAATTAACAATTATTGCTATGAAAGGAACACTTAACGAAAATTTAGTACACGCTATAAATATAAACGTGACTTGAATCAATAGAAGCAGCTTGGTCTCAGTCTACAAAGTATAAAACAAATAACCCACCGTGTAACAGGTTAACTGGCACGAATTAAGTTTAATGTCGAATGACAGAGTTACTTCGACGGCGTTGAGTTCATTAAAATCTGCTGGTAAGAGAACAGGCGTTCGTTTTACATTAGCAAAACTGAAATATTGGTAATCGCGTCAAAATTCTTCTCCCAAGCCGTTTTATCATATTTTTTAATGTAATTCTTAAGATTTTTTAATAATTATTCATGTCGAGCTTAGAATTATCGCAAACATTCAACTTGGTACGATCGATTACACTTAGTCAACGTGTGTTATACAATAAATGTAAGCATCATAACTAGGATTCTCTTACAATAAGGCTTTTTAGATGGAAGCATATAATATTAACTTTTCCGAGCGTTGTTTTTAGATATACGTGACATTTTTTTTTAATATTCCTTTTACATATTTATTTCCAAAATGTCAATTTTCGTCTGTTTAAATAGAATATCGCTTCTATCTCATTAACGCCCGTTTGCAGCCTTTTCATTTTTTTTGTTTTTTTTTTGTCTCTTTTTGTATTCATTTAATAATCTCAAGTCGCTTATTTTTTATATATCCTCTCTCAATAATTTTCATTCGATCTATATATTTTGTTACCGTTTTAAATTTGTTTCGTGGTAAGTGCTTTGACAGACTATAACATCGTGCAGTTTTTCATAAGTTTATACCTTTTCACACACCATTTATCTTTAAATTTATATATGATATCCGAATACAAAAATGTTATCTTCAACGAATACATAGGACAACGAAAAACCTACATTAACTAAACGACATAGTAAAATTGTTTAGCGCACTACAAAAACAAATAGAAAAGACTCTTCAATGAATTAAATGAATATAAAAAAATCATAAAAAAGTCAAATTGGAATGGTAATATAATGCAGTCGATAAACATTAATTGTGAATTGCATTTCACTGATCCGCTTTAAAAATCCACTACTACGCGATACCATATTTGTTTGCATTATTTTTTTTGCGGTAATCATGGACTACAGTCTAAATTTGACATAACGACTACTCGTTTAATTAACTCTGGCATGTCATCACCGACATAATTTAACCCTATCTACGCTATATCACATCCTATCTGAGCACGTTTTTTTATTTTTTGTTAATTTTTTTTCTTCATCAATCCTCATTTTTTGCATATAGCTACAGTTTTCTTTAAATATAGGGTAGTTTAAAAACGGAAAGAATAACGATGTAACAATAATTAATCGTTATCATTATCATTATTATTTGTATATATAATATGTATAGCATCGAAATGGGGTTTATTCGCTTTCCACTCTGTTTCTTTTAATATAATCTTTGTATGGGACTTGATAAGGGGCGGGAGAAATGGCAATAATTGTAATATATGCGACACTTTACAGCTTTACACGTCTGAAACTCTCTTTACAACTTCACAAGATATATGTGTCCGTATGGTATAATGTATATCAAAGATGAAATTCTTCGTCCTTTTTCTTGCGCGCATAAAAGCTTGTTAGATTATACATACATATCATTGTAATACATTGTCCTTTCTCTTTTTAAAACACTTCCTCGCTTATTTTGTTCTTTTCTATTGTATTATTTCTTGCTTTGCAGCGGACAAAAACATTTACAGAGCATGAGACGTCATATAGAGTATATGTATGACTTTCCAAACAGCATGACATTTCTTTGAATTTCCGGCTTTCTCTCTTTCGTTCTCTCTCATTCTCTTTATATCCTGGATATCCATTCGTAAATGCACTTTTGATGCGCGGACTGCAGCGAGTTTTCTTTGGAATGTTTATAGCGAAAATATTTAAAAAAATCTAATACGTAAATACTAATACTCGATGCAGCCCTAATTTCGTACAGAGAAAAATTTTTTAACAAAATTTGCCGCTTTATCTAGTGTATTTCTGTAAAAGAAAAATATGCTGTTTAAACATTCTGCCTGTTTTCTGAAAACTTAAAAATTAAAAAAAATAAAATAAAATTTTTATTAAGTATTATAAGATTTCAGTATAGGTAGAGTAATTAATATATCTAAATTGCTCTACAAGCAATCATACTGCTTTTATGAGAAGTTTTTCTAATATTGTTAATTTGAAAAATAGGAACTTCAATATACGGGTACTGATAGACTAATGAATTTAGAAAATTATTTTGGCAGTGTAAAAAAGTGATAGACATTCGTAGATTTTAGCAAAGTAACATGCTGATTTTAGTTATTAAATAACTGACGCTGAGCATAAATTTTGTTAAATTGCAACGATGACAAAGACTTTTCTATAGGTATGATTGATATGCAAAGAAAATATATGAGACATTATCATGCAAATTTTTTGACAGTATTAAAATGTAATTTTTCTTGCATTGTAATTTTTTTTAAATTTATTTGTATTTAAAATAAAAGAAAAAAAAATAAAATCATTGTACAATTTATTGCTGCGTTTTAGCATAATTTTTACTGGCAAATCTTACTAGAATATTTTTCTCTGCAACATCTACTCGCTAAAGATGGACCTAAAGTAGCTGTGAGTAACATATGGAATGTTTTATTTTACGCACATAGACTACAACAGAGAGATAGCAGGGACATATGTATATATTTATACGTAATATGTATATATTTATAGTTCGTTCATCATTTTGATATTGCACATATATGACACATTTATGTATATGTATATATATGCATGAAGAGGAAAAAGTGTCATTACATTAATTTCACAAGGCAAGCATCTTCGGCAAAGTGTTTACCCATTTCTTTTCTCTGCTAACCTGCGCAGGAATCGGCCCGCGACATTGTTTACTAATTATCTCTCTTTATCATTTTATTAATATTATAATAAACCTGTGATATCAAGCGCGCGTACACGACTTATAGAATTAAGCGACAAAACCATCACACCTTCATTAAATTTTTCAAATTTCTGCTTTTCATTTATGTTTTCAGTTTTCTTTATACAGTTATATGTAAGTAGATCAGGATACAGGCAATGTGATATACAGTAAAATTTAAGAACCCGCCACCTAAGCGCCATGTAATCATAATGGCTTTGGCCTCCTTTCGTCGGCTGAGATGTATGTTCGTTCATCGCAAAAACGCGATGACCTTTTTAAAATTATTTTTTTGTCATTTTGACAAGCGAAACGGGCACAGGAATTTGTTTTTCGCGGGGCTGCTTGTGTATTTAGGCCCTTGGAAAAGAAACTACTGTTCGTTTCGTTTCGTTTTATTTTTCTCTTCTAAATCCGCTTGGAAATACGGACTCATTATAAAATAACTACTTCATTTTGAGATTTAATTTTTTTTGATAAAACTGATCAAGTAAAGATAATATTCTTGTAACATATTAAATAATTAAAAGAATTTGATAAATAATTTTATGGTAAAAAATAAATATAAAATAAGGTTTTCATGTAAACAACAAATATGTAAATATTTCCATTAAACATAACACTTTTAAACAATAAATTTACTTAAATCTCATAATGAGGTTGTTACTCTTCACTTAACTTCAGCTATGGATTATTTTCAAAAACTACAACAATTACCGTTATGAGTCACAAAATGTATAAATGTTCGTTTTTTAATAACCTGATAATTGACTTTTGTTAAAGCATCGATAACAGTAATACTATGTTTCTCCTTCATGAACGAAAAATGAAATTCAAGTATGAAAATAAAATTACTTTGTTAGTTGAAGAAGTAATTAGTCAAACGCAATATATTTATACACCAAAAATGCACAAAGAATTTAAAAGAGATGAATAAAAATGACAAAACTTTAAAAACGAAATTTTAAAAATTTCGTGACTTGGTTCTACCTATGCAACGGCGAACATCATGCAGAAGAAAAGAGGCAGAATCCATAAGAATAAAAAAATTACTTTAAAATGGATGATAATCGAACGAGAAAAAGGCGATTTTGCAAAGCAACGAAAAAAGAAAAAGATTTTAGTCGACTTTTATCGTTATCTAACATCGCAACTTTCCCAGAACAAAATCAGCCCGTGCAAAAATTGTAGATTAATCACTCATACAATACTTGCATGTTTTTCAATTTTATGCAGAGCCCAAATTAGTACGTCATTTGCAAAATCTGAACTACTTTTGGTTACCACACACAAAAGATAAGGAAAAGATTTGGCCCTTAGTAAATAATAAAAAAGCCAATTAACTACCGACCACATAGAATAAAAAATTACTATAGCATTGTTGTAAAAAATATTTCTCTGCGATGTAAATAAATGATTCTACGAAATTCGAATGTCCTTTCTTTTATGTTTAAAAAAACTACAAGGTTTTAATAAAATCAATCTAATATATAATAAGCTTTTATGATGACATTTTACTAGATCGGTAATTAGTGACTCCCTTACATTTCGTCAACAAGGTTACAAGCATTTGTGTCTTCGATTCAATAATAACAATTATTGTTTTCAATTTTCATCCAGTGATTGGATGAACTTTGTCGAAAGATATATTCTGTCTCTGACGTTTTTTAGTTCAACACCAAAGTTGGCATACTGGATGTTGATAATATATGAGGAAAAGTAGAAGGATAGAGAAAAACAAGTAAATTAGTAAAGAATTAAGAGCTTTACAACTTCATCTTGAAAGCGTCCATTAGCTCGTTCACGGCGACATTAGCGGCGGCCTGTGTTGCTGCCTGTGTCATTCTTTGCTGAACCCCCTGAAGACCACCGCCCCCGCGACTAAACACACGTACACGTATTTTGTGACTATTAACTCAGATGTCATATTCTGATATTGTTTCGTCGTTTTGTTGTATATTTTTAAAATGTAATGGTTTTCGTAATTACGCGCTTTTTAGTTAAGAAACTCTTGACTGTATATATTTGTCGAGAGAAAGCACAGTATTGATTTCTTGAATGGCAATGAACAAGGTTAAGTTTGTCAATTAAAAGGATTATTCAATACAGCAATTTATGAAAGGTAGTTCAAATATTTCAGTAATTTGAACGTTATGAAAATGATGTAGTTTTCCATAAAAGATAATGAAAAATATTTTTAGTTAATAAAACTGACAGACATGTACTAAAAATAATTCAAACTTGGAAGATTTTTAAAGCAATGAATACAAAACATACTAACACATGTTTGTAACTTAGATGAAATAGTTTAATTAATATTAAATAAAAATATTTCATTTCTTCAAGATTTCAGTCCTGTGTTCTCTTATAAGATTATTGTACAAATAAGGGTAGACGAAATGAAAAATAATGTATAAATCATTCAAATATCAGCCAATAATGAACATTTTTTTTATATATAATTGTACAATACTGTAGAAATAGAAATAAATATATTTTTCATCTGTCTACCCCTGTAATTTATAAATGCTTGATAGATATATTTTGTTATCTTAAAATAAAGATTATAGCTCTTGACTATATTCATCATTGTCAAAAATAAATACTTTGTATTCACGCAATATATAGGGTTTAACTTGATTATAAATAAGCATAAACCAATCTGATGGCAGTTTGCAAGTTATAAATATAGTTAGAAATTTGTATTTTCGTAACTCCACCGGATTACGTCCATTTGCGTTCTCTAATAAAAATATGCAGGCACCGACACGTCTTTCCTTTATGTATTATTAAATCGACCGATCGATCACTTAATTCGGATGTCATGAATCAATATGATTGCAAGTGAAAAACAAGGACGCACAAAAGGAAAGGAAAGGTGCTTTAACATTAAAATGACCTACAATTGCTTTGAATTAAACAAAGTTTTCGATGTTGACTTGTACTATTCAAAATGCTATATGATGCATAATTTACACGAGTTCGCCTTAACCGAGAATAAGAAAATATTCGCTCGTCAATACCACAACCATTTTTAAAATCCCGCACTTTTGTATTAAAATCGAGAAAAATTCAAAAAATATTTCATACTAATCTCAATAAAATGTCATGCTGTTAGAAAGCGTAAAATCTGTATTGTGATACAAGCTCAAAACAATCTACTATTTCTTATTTTCATTTATGTACATGGTGTCATATACAATTCGAAGTACATATTTATGATCGTATTAATGACAATATCTCCCTTAATGTACAGTTTGAGAAAACAATTTTTTCATTCTTTTTAACAGATAAATATATTGCACCAGTCCATTGGACTCCGAAAATGATGAATTTTTTTTATGTAATATCTGTTATCCCTATTTCTAGTAGAGAACGATACCACCGGAATTATGTGGACAGGGGTGTGCGATTCTCTGAATGATACAGACAATAAAAATATAAAACTTTTTAGGCTACAAACTATGCACAGAAAACAATACTAAGTAACTTTTGCCAAGACAAATTTATATAAATACTTTTGTTTCCTTAGAAAATTGTACCCGACAAAATTTTAAGTCAACATTAAAACTGACAAATTATAATCTCAGATTTATTAAACAATATGTTTTTGGTCATTCTTAAAAAATACAATATTTGGACCTCTTGAATGAGTAAATGCTTAATTGATATATTTTCTATGTAATATTAATAAGTAGCATATAGAGCTATTAAGAGAAAGTGTAAAATAATGTTAATTTTGTTTAAATGCACTTGCAGGTTATTTCGATATGTGTCAATCGTTACAGAGTTGCACACCCCGATTTAACAATGACGCCGTGATATTTTGTTATACTGTATGCGGACAAAGAACACCACTTCACGTGGGGATACGTTTTTACGTGTTAGTTTGTTTTTTATCAGCTAGATGCAACGGATATATATGGATTAGTAGCAATTAGGTGTGTTAGTGCGTAGACTTATTGTCGGCGCCTGCAATAAAAAGTAAAATTAGCACCAAAGCCTTAGATATTTAAGGAACTCAAAGACCAATTATACATCTACAATCACGAAAGTGTCTTAGACTTTGAAAACATTAAAGTGGACAAGAATATGTAATATTCAATAATATGTGCTATTTTTTCTTTAATTATTCAAAATATAGAAATAATTGCACAATACTAAGAATTTGGCCATTTATCATTATTTTCTTAAAATTATTATCATTATCCACGGTTATAAAAATAAATCAAAAGAAAGACATCGTGTTCAATATAAAAAGAAACATCTTAAATCTCGTGAATTATTCATACTTTCTAATATAGTAGACAAACAAGATTTCGAATAATTTAATGACAATAATTAAATAAATAAAATTCAGAATCATTCCTATTCTCTGCGCTCTGAGCTCCTTAAATTCGTTCAACTTTTCCAAACGAGGGGAAAAATCCGTAGTCCCAATACATAATTTTAAGAAGATAATGGAATTCAGTGAATATTGAGAATAAGTAAAATAATTGATTGCATTTGTTCACTCGATAGTGACAGAAAAGATAGAAATAAAAATAATTATCTGACAATGAATGATAATTCGACACTTACGAGGGTATGAGTGGAGGAGGAAGTCCTCCGCCAGAATTAGCTCTGCCAGGTGGGGGACCTCCCGGTCCGGGTCTGTTGGGGATGGCTGGGGCCGGCCTGCCGCCTTGCGGCACTGGTGGTGGAGCTCGCGAGCTCGCAGGTGGCGCAGCTGGATTAGACCTCGGCCGACTGCCAGGTCCGCCAGGTGAAGGTGGTGACAACCTAATCAATATACACATCAATGATTAAGGAATAAGGTTGTATTTCATTATTAAAATCCTCAAGTTCATGCCAAAAAGTGAATTTAAATCTGGAATATTTTAATTTTATAAATTCACATAAATTTTTTATTTTGTTACCTAATTTCTATTATTGTTAGCTATTTTTATCTAATTTCAAAAGACTTTTGCACATCTATATTTTTTAATATAAATGTATATTTAATTTTGATAGCAGAAATAATTTCTTCATATTTATTTCTTTATTACTTGAGGATTTTTATATGAAATTATTGGTTAGAAATTTTAGAATTTTCATGAGTGCAAGATGAAAGATAATTGAAAATTTAAGGTGTAACTTTTTAGTGTGTTAACGATAAAATAAAATTGTAACATGTGTTTCAGATGATCATAATGAGCTTTTATTAGTCTTTAATCCAAATGTACAAGACCAAAACAACATGTTACAACTTAATAAATAATTTAGTGATATTAAAGCGAATAGAAAGAAAAAATATATGTAGCGAATGTAAAATTGATTATTAATATCACTAAATTAAAATAGAACGTGCATTTTCCCAGTTTCTCATTCTATAGTAAAAATTTTGTAAAATACGAAAAATATAAAAAATGTGTTCTATAAAATAAAATGTTGTGATAAATTTTATTTTACAATTGCCATGCGCTAAATAAATTGCTAATCTGTGTAAAATGAGGCGTTTATGTTGAAAAATAAACAGAAATCTTACCCAAGACTGTACCATTGATGCAGAGTAAAGCAGAGATTAAGAATATATGCAAATAGTTAATTAGTAAAAAGAAAAAATATACATTCAGAAATTGAGAAAAAAATGATTACCTTGGATTCTCGGCCGATGCCAACCAGTCGTTCTTTACTGGAGGTGGTACAGGCGTAGTAACTGTAGCCATGGAAACGTCTCCAATGATTCGGAGAGCCTCCTTACAGGCGTGATACATGCGAAGCATCTCTTCTCGCTTTTGAGCTTCTTCGGCCGATTCTTCCATCATCGATGACTACAAAAATAAAAAAATAACAAGGAAATAATAAGGTGGCATTTTCATAAATAAAAAATATAAGCTTAATTTTTTTTAATGCTATTACCTGGTCTCCACTAGCGTACAGATGGGCCAAAAGTTCGCCATTAATGAAATCTTTGGCATTGTTGATAATTAAGTGCATGATTGTTTTCGGAACAAGGTCACGGGTAGTCTTCGTTACGATCTTCATGTAAGAATCAACCAAGTTCCTGATCGTCTCCACCTGTCGTTCCAACTGTGGGTCCATCGACGATTGCGGTTCATTTCCACCCTAGTTTGAAAAATATAGTTATTAAAATGTTTTAGATTTTATTATTAAATATCAGAAACTAATCGCAGAGTTACTTGAAGACTATGACAAACTCTACTAAATCTACTTCAATATTGAAAATCTTGATTCAAGACTGTATTTAACAAAAATTCTAATAATCCTACATTTTCATTATCTTATTATTTTATTACGTCAATTGATACATGTTGAACTGTTATGTTATCTGATTTTCAACACTGATTCATATATAAAAATGTTTTCAAAAAGAGCGTGCATATTTTTTATAATTTTTGAAATAAATTGTTTTTATAAAATATACTTCAAACAATAAGAGTTTACTATTATAAATTTTGTTTTAACATAGCATTAAAAATATAAATTTATCAAAGGACTTTTCATCTAATAATATACATCAATGAAGATATATTTGTAATAAAAATTATGCAAATTTCATATTCTGTAAAAAGATAATAATCACTTTTAGTTTGATAATTTCATCCATAACTCATACACACTTTCTAATATATAAATTGTACAAATCTATAAGAATCGAATTGTCCATAAAGTGTGAAGCAAACTAGCAATAAAATTAATACAAATTACTAAGTAGCAGGAAATCACAATAATTACAAAACAGCAGTACAATATCGAGATGTTTTGTATTATGTTGTACGTGCTCTGTATTTGTACAAAGTGCCTGTGTAAAAAAAGACTGAGGTGTTCTGTGAAGTTTACAAAATACGTTCCGAAATGTTTTCAAGACTGCCGAACGGTACGAACCTCATATCCTTCCTGTAGACGACACGAATTCAGGAAAAGTCAAATTTGGAATTAAAATGTCATTAAACGATTGTCAAGTTTTGTGTTAAAGTTATTGTTAAATGAAGTCGCCATTTCAAAAAAGCGTTATATATTATTAGCAAATACCAATGAAATCTAATTTCAAATTAGGTTTCTAAGTATACATCTGTTAGCTTAAAACATCACTCGGTTATAAATTTTTTCAAAGTAAAAATATATAAATTTAATTACTTTTAAAATCGCCAGTGGATCCTAAAATAAATAAACACATGAATGACTGATACAATCAATCTAATAATTAACTTTGCAATTCTTTCCGTCTAGTTTCTCTTTAAAAAATAATATTAATTATGGGACATGAGGAAAATTGTCTCTATTTTCATATTTAGAAGATTAGTTTCAAGATTATTAATAATATTAATATAAATACATTTATTTTTTATACAAATTGAAAGAATTATTTAAATAAAATTAAACATTATAAAAATAGATATGTTTAACCGTTTCGATTTCAATTTAATGCATCCTAATACATATGCCAATATATTATAAAATATTTTTTATTCCCTCGTTGTCGTGATGAGATTAATTGAAGTACGATATTATTCTCTCAGCATTTAGGAGAATTTATAATACGTGCACTGAAATATACTTACTTCACCGTCGCCGTTTGCAGCTTCCGTTTGCTTCTCCGGGTAAACACCAGCACGGAGGAAGGACGCCTTCCAAGAATCAACATCGTCCTGAGTTTCGCAACTGAGCTCAAGCTGCTTGTAGTCCTTGTAAACATTGCGGCCCTCGGGATTGAACAAAGCGAATAAGTGGCGGCGAGACATGAATCCCTGCTCGAGATCACGCAATTTCAATCCATCCAGAGGTAGCATGTATTTCTTTTCTCGCTCCTAATATTAAAAAACAGAATTGCCAGTTGCAATTATTTTCCGCTATACCTAATGTTATTGTAATAAAGTGAATAAAATGTTGTGAATTTGCCTGTAGGTGGTGCATGACAGAAAAATAAAAATTTTTTATGAAATTATAACTATAAAGAATATCTTAATCGATTGGTATGTATTAAAATATGCAAATGAAAAAACAAATAACGAACACGAAACGAGCAGAGAAACGAAGGTTACCTCCTCATCCTTGAACCATGAGATGCTCTCGGATGTGAGCACGAACCAGTAGTCCCTGGAACCGCCCTTCATGATGCCGAGATTGTGTATGCACATGTAGCCCTTGCGAATGACCTGGTTACCAAGGGTGTGACGGCCGGACTTAACCGCGTTCTCTGATGACTGCTGGGCGCTGCAACAGAAAGAACGTTATACTGTGAAATCGCAGCTCGGCTAGAAGGAAAGAAACGATCGTCAAAAGCATAGCGATGAGTATAGAGAGATTGCGCGCACTGTCATTGTCAAAGAATTCCAGTACTTGTTATACAATATAAAAATGAGCTGCGGACTAGCAAGAAAACGAAAAAAAAAGAGAACGATAGAGAAAAAGAGAGAGCGAGAAAAGATCGGACGTCGTTGTCCAAAAATGAACGCGAAAATTCTACCGTAAAAGTAAGTGTAGTAGAGGCTTTGAAAACTTTCGTGTCACACTCTCCAAATCTCTTCAGCTATTTTTTTTAATCTATGATTATGTTTCTATTTTTTTTTTTTTTTTTTTCAAACAACTTATTTTCTTTTTGTTTGCTTTTTTAGAACACAACAACGACAAACTAAATACGACAATAATTTTCATTTTATAAATATTTGTTTAATCAACATGTTTACTTTAAGGACTTTTATTAATCCATTTATTATAGTTAACAAAAAACAATTTATTTTATTTCATTTTATTTAATTTAACTTTAACTTTATGGTTAAGTGTTGAATGTTATAAAAATAAATTAAGTTTGGACTAAAAAGCAGTTTTGTGTCGAGAGTGTATCTAAAATAATGCTACTCTATGCATTTTATGCAGCCATGCCTTAATTGTTAATATAGAAATCGTCAAAAGCTGCAATATAATTTAACAATATAATCTGACAACACTTTATTTAAAAGGCATTTCGTAAAATTATTTAAACAATTAATAAGTTAATTTTTGTATAAAACTTTAATTACGGAAAGTAAGACTCTCAAAACTTTATAAATATTGACATACACTTTTTTGATTATAAAATACTTGAATATGTAGAAATATATGAAAGAACATTATGTATAATTTAATATCAAAAACAAAAATAAGAAATCTTATCATGTATTTCAGATTTGTGTAAGTGTATGTACCTAACATTATACTCTGTGAGAATAGTGTAAGAAATGGTAGTAATGGGCTTTTTGTAAAAACTTTTCTTATTGATGTAATGTAAAAATAAAAATCTAAATAAATAAATAACCCGTTTGCAGCTTTTGGCATTAGTGAGGGATTTGATTAACTGAAATAAAAATATTTACACTCAAACAAATAACATACTTTAAGCTGCATTCATACAAGAAAAAAAAACATATAAGTGGTGCACAATTAACACACAAAATTTACATGTTAAAACCAAAACAAAATTTCTCCTAACTCTAACTTAAAAGAAATGCAAAATAACTAAATTTACTACAAATAAAATGGGTAAAAATAAAATAGAAATTGTAAAAAATTAAAGGGTAATACAAAATAACTTCTTTCTTAATTTAAAAAACAGAAAACTAAAAATTTGTTATTTGCATTTAATTTAAAAAAAAAATTTTTTCGCAATCTCACAGTAGATTCAACTTTTCCTATTTCGTACAAATAAAGTTTTAAAAATGTACGGTAAAGAACTAAACATAAATGGAAAAGTATAGGAAAATCCGTGTAAAAATAATTTAAAAAATGTAAAGTATTGTATGATGGGTGGATGTATGCAAGAAACAAGAAAAGGGAATAAAAATAAGAAATCGCAATGAAAAAATTCCGAATTTAATGCATGTTTAATCGGCTCTCTTACCTTGCATTATGGCTACTGGCTGCCGCGCTGCCGGTGTAATTAAATCATTGTTTTTATTTGTGAAGTACAACATGGGCAATGAAAATAGAAAGATTGACATGATAAAGTGAACAATGGTTAGTGAAGACACGATGAAATGTTACAAGATTTCAATTAAGCATGAAAAATATAAAGATCAAAAGTTCTCAGAAAAAGAAGCATTTTTTATGTACATTATCTAACTCGAATAACATTTTTTTTTAAGAATTTTGTTTAAATTGTTTTCGAATTAAAAATATGCACTGATATTCTCTTTCTGAACTTCTAGCATAAATTTAATAATTATATGTTCATTAAAAATTCATTAAAAATGAAATCCATCCTATTCATTGTAAACTTACAAGTATAAGAATAAGCCGATTAGAAGTTATCGACTTCTAAAATTTTGTTACATCATATGTGCCATATATTTCAAATTACTATCAGTTTTGCATAATGAGAATTTTTCGGAACCAAATGCAATATAGAGAGTAATTAAATTTTGTCTATATTTTATTCAGTCGGTAACTACAAACTGACTTTTTCGGTATATTATATACATCTACACAATTTATACATCATATAAATTTATCAAATTATTTGATAGAGTGTAGCACAAGAAGAAATCTACTTGACGAATGAACATAGATTTCATAAAAGAAATAAAATGATGAATTTATTACTAGTAAAAGGCAAGTTAATACTAGACAGATGTGCACTCTAAATATGCCGTTACCAAAAAAAGAATCAAGAATAAAGGTGAGGTCAAAGATGATCAAGCAAAGTGGCCTTAGCACGGCATGCATCGTTTAGTCAAAGAAAAATTAAAAAAATGTGCGAGGATTTTTGTGTAGTGTTGCACAAATTGAAATCTCTCGGTAGAACAGTCGCCACTAAGCTGAATATGCAAATCTAATGTGTGCAAATTATTAATAAAAGAATTTAAAATTTATTGTGATTATGCCCTCTTGAGGCATACTATCCCTATACGTTCATGCTTCAAAAAATTATTTTTGAAGAGAAAAAAGAGCTTATTTTTTCAATAAAATTAAATTTTGCATGAATATTCTAAAGTCCTATAGACCTATGACTAATTACTTTATTTTATTACTTTTTTCCAATTTCGCAAAGAAAATCTAACTGAATTTGAATATTTGTAATTATGCAAATAAAAATAACTATTTCATTTTTCTATCTTTACATGTGCAAAAAAAAATCAAGTGTACTGGTGTGGTATTTTAAATGTAATTAATAAAGGCAGCTTGTTGTATGTGCATGGCTATTTGTTTGAAACTTTATATAAATACGATATTCTTATGTATATATATATATATGTATTCTTAATTAAAGTATTCTCATCAAAGAGCAAAACGTTACTTACTTTGCAAAACCAATAAAGTCCTCGTGATTGGTATTCATGTACGCGAGCTCGCAGTCTACTAAAAGAACGAGCTGCTCTTTGCACATTTGCTCTCGATTTCTGACATAAGTAGTAATAATACGTTCCGTTTCTTCTCTTAATCTAGGGTATCGGGACATCTGCAATATAAATTAATATATTTATTAAATTTCAAACGTAATAAATATCTGTCGATGTTAGAATTTGAATTCAAGGCTTTCTGACTTACCCGATCTGTGCAAATGCGCACAACATTGCTTAATTCTTGTACGACTAGGTCCACACATTTAAGACTAGGCTCCTTGAGCCTATTAATTTGTTTCTTGACTATAGCCTCAAAAGCCATATCGGGAGTGAAAAGACCGACGCGAATACCTGAAATTCAGAAAATGAATTAGAAATATATTGATCTTTTGTATTGTTTCTTTCTTTTACTATCATTGACTTATATTTTACAGAAAACACGTACCATGGATATTTCTGATAGCAAAAGCAATTTCTCTACGCAATTCCTTCTCGTCGAATTCCATTTTGACGATTTCAAATGGAAACCGTTCATGGAACAATCGGTTGATCTTGGCACCGCCGCTGAGCTCCATAGTGTTGATTTGAGCTGAACCTGAACCTTCAATAGTCCTCTCGAAATCTGATTGCAGTTGTTGTATCATCCTTAAAAATGACTTACTTTTAATAGGGCGTAGAGAGCACCGTTGAGAAAGTGTTAATCATATGGGTAGAGAGCCATGATATTAATTATTTAAAACAATCTACATTGTTATTTTTATTCATGAAAATTTTATAAATTTTATAAATAATTTTCAATAGCAATTCTCCTTATTGTGGATGGTCAAATTGAATGAGAAAAAAATCGAATTATCAAACTATTTTTCAAGTTGTTAGATTTACAAACGTATTAAAAAGCTAAAAATTTGTTAATTTATTCGACAAATCATGGCTATTCAAGAAAGCAAAAATTTGTCACTAAAATTTCCAGCTGTAATAAAAAACACCCAATAATAAAATATAATATTATATTTATCTATAAACTTTTATGTAATTAATTAAATATCTATTACATCTATTGCAAAACGTTTCTATAAGTGTACCATTAACTAATTTATACTTATCTAATACCAACATGCATAGTTGTCTTAACTAGAAATGATAAATTAAAGTAATTAATAATTAATATTTATCATGCAAAATCAGCACATAACTGGTTAGAGGGCACCCAAAATAAGGAAAATAAGGGGAATACCTACAGAAACATTTGAATTGATCTGAAAAATAAAACAAAAAAATTGGCTAAAATTTCAGGACCCTCCACCCATATAAAAGTAATCTAAAAAAAAAAAGAAACGAACTCTTAGTGCTACAATAGATCATTCAATTAACGTGAAATGATCTATTTTCCGTCCTTGTCCTCTATATAAAAGATGGCATTACAAAAATCAAGAAAAAGAAATAAACATATGTATTATTAGGCACAACATACTGTGTCATGTGAGCAAAATATAGGACAACATATATAATAGCAACATCCAAGCCCGTCTAGTAACTACTCTCTAATATCAATTAAGGAAGCGACTTACTGCAACATAGCTTTTGTTTTGATGGCTGGATCATCCGGCCTGAAATGTTTGTACTGCTCGACATCTTTCTCAAGAGTGAGCTGTTGCTTCTGCAGTCTGTCGCGAAGCGCAGGTAACGTGTCCCGAATGTGATTTGTCAGCTGTTGATTGAGAACGCGTTGCAGGTACGGCGTGCCTAATCTCTCTGCCAGATGTCGATATGAAGGATGACTGAAAAATAGAAATATTATTTAATCAATTGTAATTAAATATATAGGGATATTCTCTAAACTTTTAAAAGAATCTGGTGTAGGTTGTAATAAGGTTAATTAATTCAATTAAAATACTTTAATCATACCTTAAAAAGAATTTGCGTTCGGCTGCCATAGCTGCTTTGATATCCTTTCGGCCTTCAATATCTTTCTGACTTCTGTTGACTACACCTATGTAACCTCTTCGCAGGGGTAATAATTTATTTTCCAAAATGTCCCTTGCGTCAGTGCCATCGTCCATAAGATCCAGCTTCGTGATGACACCAATGGTACGCACACCTGCAAAAATGGGGGGTGATCGTGTATTCCTTACGTTATAAAAAATTCTTACAATTAGATAAAATTGTAGTGCACAGGGCGTGGCTACGTTACATCCATACTATTAAAAACTTGGCAATAAATGCGAAATAGCGAGTACATGAAAAATGACAGATATAACGCTAAAAGCGACTCGTGAAATATTGCAAGTTGGTGAATTACAAATTATATCGATATCTTTGGATGGTTTTAAAAATATAATCTTATACTTCAATTACCTTGGGGATCAACTTCCTTGGCAAGTTTGAGAGCATCGCTATTGGCTAAATCAGTATTTGCAGGTGTGACAGCTAATATAAGACAGTTGTCACGTTTGATAAACTGAAATATCATTCCTTTGATCTGGTTCTCGATATCTACCGGCTGATCGCCGATAGGCACCTTCGTCAATCCGGGCAAATCAATGAGAGTCAAATTGAGTACTGCAAATAAAAGTGTCATGCATTAGTATCACATTTAATACATGAATAGTTTATTAAAAAATTTTATAATGATAAATGTTTAAGAGTTTGCCATTAAAAATTATTATTAGCAGCAATGATTTGTACAGAACAAAGAAAAAAAAAACTAAACGTTTATTCCGCGCGATTTACCGATACGTGTTAGTGACATTCTCGTAGACCTTGCTAAGAAGGAAATACCATTTTAGAACTTCCTGATCGCTGAAAATGCTTGTATGGATCTAATCAGTATTCTAACTGTAACACAACAGTAAATAACAAATTCAAAGACGATTTCCGTATCAGGACTGTCAAGAACCAGTTTCAACTTCAAACGCGTTTCGCATTTCTCGCGAAGTTCAGTTTGATATAGCATGCAAACCAGAAGATAACAAACATAAAAAGATGTCAGTATTTTTGCCACTAACAAATCACGTTTAGACTTCTCGCGTGTGTTATTCGTAACTTTAAATATTTAATCAATCTCTTTTATAAATATTTCTTATAGGTATATTTACACAAAGAAAAGCAATTACTTTATGCAACCTCTTTTTGACGCTTCTTCTCTGCTTATAACATAATATTTCATATAAATATAACGTCTCATTCTCCTCTTTCACTTAGTAATTCCGTTACACAAACATTTTAAAACAAGAACAATTCAAAAATCCGTGGCACGAATCATATAAGCGTTTTCCCGAAAACAAGGAGAGAGAACAACGTTTTTGTTTTGCCGCGCAAACGTGTAGACAATGGAGAACAAAAGAATCCTCACCGTTGGGCGAGTAGACTCTCAAATTGATGGGTACGTTGGAGATGCCTTTGTTGCTGCCGGTTATGCGATCCGTTTCCCCCTCGATCTCCTTCCGCACCTCGTCGAAGTCCACAAACTTCTTTCCCTTGCAGTGCAGAAACTCGGCGAACTCTGTAACAAAAAAACACCCCAGAAACCCATGAAAAAAGAGAAACAATGACAAAAACAATCTGACTCACGCATACACGCATACAGACAAAAAATATAACGAGACCACTGAGACACCACGTGACGGGAAGCTCGCCCCGAGCGAAAGTCGGATGCGCCGCGGTGGCGCGATTAGCTTCCGCGTTCAACAATCTGTTGTATATTTTTTTCTTCTCTCCGTCGCGCATATTATTTGTTGCATATGAGTACACGCACATATACGCGCGTGTATGAGTTTACGCGACGGCGTCGTCGTGGCCGATGGCAATGAACTCGATTTCCTACTTATCGTTTATACGCGTACGCGTATAGAGACGAGAGAGCGCAGCGCGCAGGAAGCTCGATAACGCGAAACGGACGTCCAGCAGATGAAACGCGTCTATATGTGCAGCGTTTTGGCCTTTATCGCGAGCAAGAGAGAGAGATGGAGCGGCACGCCGAGGGAATGCGCTTTCGGGAGAAACTGGGGCGAGACGACCGGTTTGTGTCGCCAGAGGATTTGTGCAGCGCTTCTTTTTTTCTAGGGCGGGCACTTGTCATTTTCGCATTAAAATGGAGGTTTGGGAGAATAGTGAGTTGATGCGCATGGTTTCAAAACAGAATAGAATATACTTGTTTAATGTTACGCTAATGCATGTATTGGTTATGCATTAGTTTATTGATGATTAATTGAGTCAATGATACGATGAAACTACAGCGTGTTAAAATTAACAACGATAATGCGTAGTTTATTTGATATCTATCCATTCAAAAGACTTAAGCGAGTGTTGATAGTTATTTTTTTTGCAGACATTAGTCATAATTGCATTATTCACGTTGATAATATTGCGTTATTTTTATCAAGTTTTTTTTTCTTATAGGAAGTAACTAGTTGAAAAACGTTATTGGAAAAGCGACTCTTTTGTTATTATTGGAGAACCAATAATTCGGAAAATAAAGAGCAAAACCAACGCTAAAAATATATACATGTATAAAAAGCGCCGAACGGATTAATGAAATCTTTGTGCGAGGTGAAACGATTCACCTTGGCAGGAGACCGTGACGCCAAAACGTGTTTGCTCATCTCTTTCTCTCTCTCTTTCACTTCCTGTCTCCCGATGTATGAAGTAGAACGAGGCTTCACTTTTATTACGAAGAAAGTCTAGCCTCCCGATCCTATCAAGCCCGTCCAAATAATTACCCTCTTAACCACGCGCAAATAAACCAATTTTCAATCGGAAAATCAACGAGTGTCGCCGCGCGCACACAACGAGACGACGACGGCGAATCATCTACGGCAACGTGCGCGCGCGCGCGTCACGCCCCGATTTCCCCTAACGACGTGATGACTCTCGTCGGAAGAAAGAGAGACGGAGAGAAAAACGGCACAACTATCACGTGCGCGCTCGCTCACTCTTCTTTTTTCGCTAAAGAAAGTTTTTCACGGTGCCGTGAACTTTCCATCCTGCGCTCGCTCGCTCGCTTCCTTTTTTCGGCGCGAGCTCGCTTTTCTTCTTCTCTCTCTCTCTCGCCGCGGGGCCGAAGTGGAGTAGGTAGGTGTATACGCGGACGAATCGATAAGGGGCGCTCGCCTGCACGTATAAATATGCGACGCGACGCGTATGTATGTGTGCGGAAAAGTTCAGCGGACAGGCGGGTGTATGAGGCTAGGCGGAGGGTTTGATCGCGTAAATATTGTTCCCGAGCGAGAGTGTAATTTCCTAATGCCCGCGGGGATTAGTGGTTAGTATGGTGTGTCAGGATATTTTATTGGAAGGGCGTTTTTTACACAGGGAAGGAATGATGAGCAATTTAATGTTTTCAAGGGTGATGGGTGTATAACAAGGGGAAACATTTTGTAGTAAAAATTACTATATTTTTTTTTTTTAGTAAATGTGGGACAGACTCATATTTTCATAAAAATTACTACAATTTATCGTAAAACATTTTTTTCAATTTTTCAACTTTTACTATATAAATAGCAATTTTTACTATAAATAGTAATAATTTTTCTGAAAATATGAGTCTGCCCCGCACGTTTACTATAAAAATAGTAATTTTCACTACAAAATTTTTCTTCGTGTACGGCATTTTATTTATGGTTACTATGGGTATCATTAATTCAAATCTTTCAGTTTCGGCTTCATTTTATTAAAATAATAAATCACATTTTCTTTTCATTAGGTAGAGTAATTCATTTTAATTTTTCGTTTATAATTATTTTGAACGAAAGACAATTATATCACAAATAATAAACGCCCCGAAAATAGGTACTACAAAGACTCAAAGAAACATTTTTAAAATATGAAATGTTTACACATGAAAGGTTCGCATTGTAAATGTCGTCTTAATCTACTAATAATGAAGATAAACCGATGAGTCAGAACCGATAAGGCTTTTCGATTTTATTTATTTATTTATAAAATCTTTTTGTCAAATATAGATTAAAATTGTTTTATGAATAAAAAATATTTTATTTTCTATTAGAAATTCGCAATCAAAACGTGCAAACACTATATCCCTTGATAAATTGACATTTGAAACATACATCAAAATGTCAATCAATACATCGCCTGGCAGGATATAAAAGTCCATAGCCACGCATGTGATGTGTTGACACGCCCTCTATTCCTAATCAAAACAAAATTTATAATCCGACGATTCATTCATTATTGTAATTCCTGAACGTATATATTTCTTTCATACATATAGTCATTTAACAAAAAAATTTTCATTCTTCCGCTCCGAATTTTACCAATATTTTTTAATCTTCGGTAATTTTAAGCTTCAATAAATACTATCGTATTTGGAAAAAGATATCTAGTTCTATATAGATACGCTTCGAGCAGGCATATCGTAGCTACGGGCTTATTAAAACAGAATCAAGATAAAATTACATCGCTTTGTACACGGGTTAGCTCAATTTTATCGTGATTTAATATTTGACATGTTGAAAGAAGTAACGAAATCAATAATTTTTCTTCGTGTATAGACATGTAAGCACAATAAAACCAAGCGTCAAACGATTTAGTTTCATTTAACATTACACCCAATAATATTCTTTGTTTTTTGTTGTGTTTGCGAATTTTTTATCACGAGTACCACAAATTAATTTTTTATCTTTATTGATGTTACGTATAATATCGTATTAAAAATATGGTTTCCCAAGAAACCGTAAAATTATATATAACGTGATATCTCTTATTTTGCTAAACATTTTGTAAAGTACAATCACGTACGAGCCACAATTTGAAACCTATCAATAATAATCATCGATCCCAACATCAGACGACTCTTTGAAAATTACCAAGCCAGGCCTTAATTCAATTTCAAACTGCCGCGTCGTTCATTCAATTTTCTCTTTAACACCTCTCAAACATTTACTCTCCCAAACTCTGCCCTTTACCAGCCGCCATCACAGCAGCTTCGATATATACGCAGCCGCCACCTCTATCATATTCAAAATTGCCAGCCGCACCGCGTCAACAAAATTTTCTCCATTACTTGCGCCTCTCGCATCGCCACCACCACCGCAGCCGCTCTCGCGTCACCATATCCCGTGCGCGTGAAATAATTTCCGGCCCCCTCTCATCACCACACATCTAACTCTCCGTCACGGCGTCGCGTCGCTCATCATCATCGCGTCAAGTCCACTTCTAATGGAATCAATATATACCAGCGTCGTCGCATCGTCGCCGCCGTCACCAGAAAACATGCGCGCACGGGTCTGTCGGGCTTCCGAGAGAGAGACAGAAGAGACGCGACCCGCCAGTATTATTATTGACCGGCGCTGCGAATGCGATTACGCGCCGCGGTGGCGGCGGCGGCGGTGATTCAAGTTCGCGGGAGGGAGAGAAGACGCCTCGTGTATATAGAAGTCGATACGATTTGGCGCGGAGAAGCGCGTTGTGGATGGGTTAAAGAGTGAGGGAGAGAGAGAGGAGTGAGTGCGAGGAAGATGACGATGTGAGTGTGTGTAAGTACGGAGCTAATTCGGTTAGGTTGGCGGGAGAATGAGAGTGAGTGCGAGGAAGATGACGATGTGAGTGTGTGTAAGTACGGAGCTAATTCGGTTAGGTTGGCGGGAGAATGAGGGAACGAGAGAGAAAGATGTCGCGGTCGAGTGGTGGTGCCTTGCACTTTGAACTTGAACGAGTGAAATATTGTTTCCTTCCGAGCGAATGGTATATTTGTAATCGCTATATATCTTGCAGAGTTTCGTTCTCGGTTTATTTAACTTGCCAAGTTTTGTCGTAGCGAGAAAGAGAATTAGTAAGCTGTGTATATACTTTACATTTTTTGTTGAACAATTAAAAATTTTTTGTATGAAAAGTGAAAAGTTCTTAGGGTCAGGGAATATGAATTTTATACAATTTACATAGACTGCGAAATTGTTAGAGTCATTATATTTTAATAGAATTAAAAAATAATTTTATTTTCGTTGGATGTAAATGAAGAAAAAAGACTTACTAAAATTAGCGAGGATAATTTATTTCTAAATTAAAGATGAGTAATTAAACTAGCATTGTCATCAACCTACATCATTTTTAATAACTTATTAAATTTTCGCATAAACTATATTCAGACGTGTTTTTGTCGTACGCTAAAAGCCAAATCCAATTCACAGTCAAGAATGCTATTACTATTTGAATTCTGAGTGAAATTCTTGGCATTATGGTTCTATTTCAAGCGAAGTAGTACTTTATATTCACCAAGAGAAAATGGACTATTCGAGTAATATTTTTATTTTTCTTTAAAATCGGCATTTTATTCAAATGATATTAAAACTGTTAAATGCAAAATTTTTCATTTACCGTCGGTATTTCACACG
>JAPYZP010000120.1:0-42983 GCA_030522985.1 Torymus sinensis | reverse complement strand
GTAAAAGTAACGCTTGATAAAAAGGTGACAAAAAGCGATCGTTCATTAACTGTTAATGAATATTCCTTAACTGTTAAAGAATGTTCATTTAGGTCAAATGCTTGAATAAATTGACTTCCAAATGCATCGCGCATTTGCCTGAAATATTTCTTTCTATCAGTGTACGTATATCTTATTTCGTATCCTTTAAAACTGCCAAGTTAAGCACTTTCAGCAACATCCACGACCCGAAGACCATGTCTAACCCTCTGCATCGGCCATCTCAACGAAGATTCCCTAATGACGCCGCCTCCGAAGCACTGGCCTAATTTTACGATCTTCGCGTTTTCTTTCCCAACGACGAAAATTCGCGCAAAGGGGGAGAAAAATCGCACGCGCACGCGGAAAGCAGGGAGAAGAAAATCTGCCCGGCGAATCTGCACGCAGCAGAGCCGCAAATTGGTATGAACGAGCCAAAAGACAGGCTGAAATAATTGCGCCAGAGAGATATCGCCCGCGCGATAGCCACTCTCTCGGCTGCATACACTTGACCTTTATTTTCAAGCCGGCGGCTTTTCGGCTCTCCCGAAACCCGAGAGCGTGTACGAGAGGAGCGCAGAGAGCCGAGATAGCTAGTACGCGCGGAGGGGACCCGAAAAAAAGTCCGACAAACAATGCCTGCGTGCGTGGAACTTATCTTCTATTTATTTTAATTAGGAAGGAAGTTACGAAAAGTTGCGCGGCGGCACGCTAATCACCGGGGGTCCACGAAAATTTCGGTCGCTCAATTCTCTGCGAGCGCACACATGTATACACACACACACGTCGTGTTGTGCAATCGCGCCGCGAGTGTGTACGCATTTTTTCTGGCGCGACCCGCTTTTTTCACGCGATTAATGAATACGCGAGCGAGGATCTTCTTATAGAATCTGCTCATTGTTTTGGGAAGGTTCGTACGATTTTTTTCGGGCGAGCGACTTCTGCGCGCGAGCTCCGCTTTCTCATTATGCATGCGCGTTATGGGATTTTTTGTGGGCGGAATCTTTTTCGACTGCTTGACGCGCTAATGATATGTGCGCGAGCGTAATACCCATTTTGTTCGTGAAAAGTGGTTATCTTTAGGTTAGTCGTTAGTGAAATTTCGTTGTTTTCTGTATACTCGAAGTTCTAGTATACTGGAAATTAGATTACTCGTTGTTGATTATCAATAATAAAATTTTATTCGTTTTAATTACTTTATTTTATCAACAAATGGTGTATTTGGAAAAGAAATTTGTTGGGGTGAGTCATAAAAAAAAACGTAGGGGAGACCGGGGCTAGTTGGCCGACTTCCCACATTTTATTTTTTTCTGCAACACAGTATCAGTAAATTAACAGAACTACTTTAGTTGATGAAAGTATTTGATATAGAGCATCTTAATGATTTTTTTTTTCAAATTTGTAAGTTGATCACAAAAAAAGGTAGAAACAAGTTTCGAATTGAACGATTTTCGGTCAACCTGCCTCATAAGCGGGGTAAGTTGCCCACGTGCCTGTGATAGATTCACTGATAATAAATCTTTGAGTAAATAATGATATCATTATAATATATAGAAGAATCAGATATAAAAATGTGACATTGAACAGAAAATAAGCTATAATCAGGTAAAAACTATATATTACCCAAAATGTATAAATGAAGGTTTTATTAGACTTCCTTAGATTTTCTGTGGCAACCTTCAAGAACTTTTATACATAAAAAATAATGTGGAAATTAGGTATTAACATAGTAGAATGATAAGTTATCCAATCTACCTGTTCTCAATAGGTCAGCCAACATGCCCCAAACGAACACTAATTTGAAAATTCTCCTAATAATATTAAAAAATTGAAAAATAAAAAAAATACCAAGTGGTAGAACCGTAAAAAAGCAATTATTTTGCTCTACGTTAACAAAAAAACAGATTAACAAAATGTTTCAAAGAATTACATGACATTTTTCAAAATGTCAAAGTTTGAAAAATATCTCAAAAAATTTAAAAACTTGCATATTTCCCAAACGCATGATGCTTTTCAACTGAAAATTAAAACAAATATTCCATTTTAAATTACTGGCGCATCAACAGCTTTGACCTTTGTTACTCCAACTAAGTATTGTATTCCGCACAAACTTGTGAATGAATAATAATTTTAATATCGATTACGAATCATTTATGTATTTCGCAAATGAACAATAAAAACAATTGTATGTTTTTGTTAATTTCTGGACTTATGTTTGTATATTTACATTATACATATTTGGATAAAATTGAGCATTTGGTAGCCATATGTGAAAATAAATAAACGTTATAGGCATTTAGGTACTCAAAGTAATCCTCTTCCTTCAGCCTAATAGTGAGAGGCAGAAGTGTTTCTAAATTTGACTTCATACTTGACTTGATGATTCATAATGAAACTCACATGACTTTTACTTTTTAATTTAAGTACTATGTTCGTCTATTACAAACTAGTTTTCGTAATAGTAGTAAATTTGATTACATACATGAAGAATAGACATTTGCTCTCGAATTACAATGATTACCAAATTTCGTACGAAAGATATAATTTATTATACAGTTTGACATAAAATTTAGAAAACCGTAGGTATAAACTAGAATGCTGCTATTATTTTAAAAACAATTTTTTCTTACTCCTCTCGGGGAGTTACTACGACGTAATTAACGTTTAAAATTCTTTGTAAACTCGCAAATAATAAAGGGGTTTATATTTTATGATTTTCGTAAAGACACTTCATTAAAATTGAAATAAAATTATATTATCACTTTTTGCGATCACTAGAACAATTTTTGCCTAATAAATATCTCTACTTATGAAGAAAAACCTTTACTTTTAGCACTTTAGATCAACTCCGTCTGTAAACTCGTAACCCAAAGATTCCATTCAAACGTCCAGCAAAGCTGCACTTCCGATCGGTTCTCGCTTTGAGCCTCGCGCTCGCGTAGAACAATGCGCGTATCGATGCTCGCGTGCCCACGATTATTTCCCAACGCGCGAGCGCCACGGAGCTTTACGCGCCTTTATCTTGACCGACGGGCGCAAGTACCGCGTCGAAGGCTGTGGGCTTCGGCTCGCGGGAGGCGAGCATGAAAAAAAAAAAGGATGCGAGGAGGAAAATATCAACGTTTAACGGCGGTAGCACAAAAAATACCGCGTCACGGCAAAGGAGGACGACTCGGGTTATCTCTCGATCGTCTATGGGGAGGGAGAGAGATAAAAGTCGCGCTGCGTGTAATAATGCAATTTGCATTGCTAAAATCTAGTACAAAATGCTTGTTTCTGTTTCCGATTCAACGCCGCGCACGAGAGGGCTCGAGAGATGTGTGCTTATAGTGGTGTACGTTTCATTATGACGTGGATTGCATTCCTTTGTGATGTTACTCCTGTGTATGTGTGTGTGTATATGCGCGCGTATAGGTTTTTCTTTTCTTTAGAGAAAAGTAAGAGACGGGATGATTCAGTGGTTGAGGTAATACGGGAGGTATTTAAGATGGTGTGAACAGTAATCTTTGGTATTACGAACGAAAGCTATGAAATTATGGAAATCCCCTTCATCGCTGCTTGGTATAATTGACAATTCCAATTTGTAAATAATAGAAAATTATATGTTTCGTTTTTAAAATCAATTTTTTTATTACAATAAAAAAAATATTTTCTATTCTTAAAATTTACCATACTTTATTTTATTATATTGATGACTCATTCATAATTTATCAAAACAGAGAAAATAGTTTAAGAAATTCAGAAACGAAACAAATTAAAAAATATATTGTTTTTAGTATCATATCATAGTTTTCTAGGACTCCTTTACACACATTCTATTGTATGGTCAATTTTTCAATAACATATTATTTAGTTTTCATTTCAGTTATGTAATTCGTAGAAAAATCGTTACAGAATTCAAGGTTTGAAGAAAAACACGTTTAAAAACTAATCCACTCGTCTAAACCAACAACTAACTGCCGACCACGACAGACAATCAAAATAATCTTTCTCTTTCTCTTTTTCTCTCTCACTCTCATCCTCTCCATCAAATCACACAAGACAAGCACTCGAATCAAAGAACAATGACTTACCTATCCACAACAAACACAGCCTCATGTTTGTTGTCGTCGCTGCCGCCTTCCTCGAAGTCCTAGGTCTGCAATATACAACAAGAAGAGGAAACCTCTTTTTTATTTCTCCCTCTTTCTCTCCGTCGTCTCTGGCGGGATATATAATGATAATCGATCGATAGCGCGAGCAAGGGAACAAACGCGCGCTCGCGCGTGCGGCATTGACAGAGCGTCAGTTAATTTCGTCGCTCGCTCCTTCCGCGAGAGAAAAGCTGTAATCTCGTCGAGGCTGACAATGACACGCCGCCGCCGGCATCACGCCGAGAATTTCAATCGGGACCGTTTCTCCTCCTTTGACGTAGCGCGCGAGCGCGTTCAACGATCTCGAGGCGATCGGCGTAAGTACCGGCCGAATCCCGCGGCTCTTCCCCTCGCCTCGCTTCCTCCTTGCGACAGGAGGCTAATTGTCCCTCTCGCGTTTCGTATCTATACGAATTACTTTGTTCTCGGACGAGCTTTTTGAATGCCGAGGTTGTATACAGTGTGAGAATTGTGGCGTTAGAGAATGACTGGATTACGATAGCTAAGGTGAAAATTGGGACTTATGTAACAGATCGGGGGAAATTTTGTAATTAAATTTTTCTTTTCCGTTGACAGCTCAAAAGATAGAATATAATTTCTTTTCAAACAATATTATATAGAAAGTGTTATGCCTGGAGTATCTTTGTATACGTTATTTGTACACTGTGGTAGTGTTAAAAGTGAAAATTATCTATTAGAACAAATTTTTTATTGAAAAATTGCATTTTCTCTAATAATATTTTTGCGAATCTTTGCATTCATTTTTAATATAATAGACTCTACTAAACATTATTAGAGAATTAAAAGGGTTACACCCAGAATAATACAAAAAAAATGAATGATTACTTGACAATTTATAACTATTTTCACAGATTTTCACGTATAACGTTTAATCCAGACTTTATATCGTAACTTCTACTTACAGCAATTCACCAAGATACTTAAAAACAAAATCACTTGTCCGAAAAAAAAATCTCTCTCCACACGCGCGTCTCCGAAAGCAAAAAGTCACAACTCGCCGACGACAATAGATAACCGCGACGACGATATCGCGCGAAGAATCCAGAATGTCGAAGCACTAAAAAAGTCTCTGCGCGGCTCTACCGCAAGCTCCGCCGCCGCATGATAGGTGTAACTGCACCGCTGGGCCGAGGCTCGTCCACTCACCCGACCAATCCCCGGGGGCTTTCTCGTGAACACTGTATACGACAGCTGGCAACACACTCCTGGACCAGGACGACTCGACTCGCTCTTGGGGGGATTACAACAAACTGGGTGCGGGTCGAAGCCAGATGGTTGACTGATGGTGGAGGTGTCGTCCTGATCATATATAGGCCCCCTGGTTGGGGCCCTAGCGCTCGCACCCCACATCCCGCCTCTTCTCTATCTTTAGCCTCGCGCGTATAACCCCTTCCACCAAACACTCTCGCTCTCTCTCTCCCACATACACATACTCACTCGCCGTGTCATTGTCGTCTCGTCGGGGATGATGATCATGACGATGCTCTCACTCCCTCTCAAGTGCGCTCCGTCTTGCCAGCGTCCTTCGTCCTCGAGAGGGAGAGAGATGGGACGAGAGAGCCAGTCCTCCTCCTCCACCTATTTCTCCTCCTCCTACTTCACGGCGCTCTCACTCCTTCCCTACGAGAGGAGTCGAGTGTTTTTTTCTGTCGTAGCATATAGATAGTAGCAGTAGTAGCCGCAGCAGCCCCTACTCCTACGCGCCCGCGCGTTTTCGAGTGTACAATGGGTGATGGGCTATAGAGGTGGAAGAGAGGCGCCGTGCGTTATGGGGATATACGTGTACGTCTGTGTACATGCGAGCCGATGAGGAGAGGGGCACTTGGAAGAGTGGATGTGTAAGTGGAGGTGTTTTGCGCACGACGATCTTGCATATGTGTATACGTTGAGCTGGAGGGATATTAATTGGGATCTAAAGCGCCAGCCTGAATGAATCGGATTGATTGGCAAAGGAAAAGGGGGAATCCCCTGCAGCAAGGCCGCTGTTTTAGGCACTGAAGATGGGGCTTATTAATTTAGATGACTTTTGTAGTTGAGCTTATGAAAGATTTAGTATTTTTTTTTTCATTAATTCGCAAAATAGTTTTTTATCATTGATTTATCAATACTTTAAGGAACGATTTTGCTATTTTTAAAGCTAATAAGATACATTTCCATAGTAGCAGCTGTGCTTAATAAAAAAAAAGTTTTGTAAAAATATGCAGAAAATTTATTGAAAACGCTGTGGAGTGTTGCACAAAAGTATCCCAGTTTAAAATACAATAAAAAAGTAAACGTGTAGAATACATCAGATTTTGAAATAAACAATTAATCCTAAATGTATGCAAATAAGGAATTGGACGAAAAAAAATGACTTTAATCTACGAAAATAAAAAAAAAAGATATAATTACACGGTCACTTCACGACCTACAACTAGAAAATGAGCCTATCGCAATCCAAACACCTACAAGAAAAACCACGTGAAGGAGATAGAAAGAGAGGCAGAGGTAGGAGCCAGTAGGAGAAACTACAGAGCCTTAACAAGATAAAAGGAGAGAAGAGAGCCCTGGCAGCCGCGCTAAGAGAGCTGGGCTCGCGCGCAGTTTATAGGAGAGAACCGGCGAGAGAGCGACAAAGCAACCGCACGCGCTCGCGCGCGGGTGAGAAGGATACCTATACTCTTTGCCTAAGAGGTAAGGTAGTAGGGAGCTCGCGCGAGGAACGACCTCAGCAGTGTAATTGACCCGCTGCTGGCTCGCGGCGCGAGGTGGGGGGAGAGCTAGTATCTCCGAGAGATGAGCGCTCGCTGCTCGTGGGAGGCACGCGGCGGTCCCGGGGTTAGAGTGAAAGTGAAATGCCCGGCGCGAGCGCGCGCGCAAGTGGAGTAACGTCTTCTCTTCTTGCGCGCGGGAGTCGCGGCCGAGCGAGATAGCCGGCCGGATTGGAAAAGGAGAAGCAGTGGTAGATGAAGAAGAGAAGGACCGCGGCCGGACGCAACGGCTCACTTGGGATGTTACGCGGATGGAGCGGTCTGCGTATTGAGGGGCTGCGGGATCGGCCGTTCTGGCGGCTACTGTTGTTCTTCTTGTTGTTGTTTCGCTTTTACGGAGAGAGTTCGCAGTGGCGTTTCGTTCAAGTGGTTTTTCGATTTTGGTTCGAATAAGCGCGAATAGGTTGCTGACTGATTTTGAAGTGAATTTTTTTGCTCCGTTACTGGAAAGGAGGTTTGATTAAATAGAAAAGATTTTATTTGTTTAGAAAAGATTCTTAAGTTATTGATGGTGTGAAAAATTTTATTATTGGAGTAAAAGTTCAAATCAAAATTCTGATGATAATATTTGCTAGAAATAATGTTGGTTTTTTTTTCTCGTCAGACTTAATATTTTTCTATGTGTACTTTTTCATGGATATGTAAATTTAAATTATGATAGTAGGTGTAAAGGCTTATTGTTTCAAAAGAGACCTGATTGCAAAAGAATATTTCGGAAGGCCGAGTTAATATAAAATATTGTTAGGTGATTGCAATTTTTTATTAAGTCAATGGTTACAATTCGGAATGATTCTAAAAATAAATAAATCCTCTTAATAGTTTCAGAAACGCTTTTATATTGAAGAAATGAACATTTATCTGATTTCGTATACATTGTTTTTTATCAGTAACGATACTTGTGGCAGCTACATATATACAATACTATTTTTCTGGTTTTAGAGATTATACTTTTGTATATATTGTTTTTCTAAAACCTAGTTTTTAAGAAAAATTGTAAGTGCAATAGTTAAGCTTTAATTATTTTGAATCAAAATAATCAGAAAAACAAATCAAAATTAGTTTCTTATACTTCCATGCATTGCTTTGCACATTTTTTGTTGACTATAATATACTATTGATTCAGTTAAATTATTCTAGATTAGGTGACAATTATTCCTTCAAAAATTTATAACGAACTCAATTTTTCCTTTTTTAATTACCTTATCTCAAATGAACACATATCTACTTATTTGAGTGAATATAAAATAACTGCTAGTTTAAAGGTGTAAACTTCCCTAAAAAAGTATTATGGAAACATAAAACTTCGTTCATCTTTAAAAATAAAAGGAAAAAAACCACTCCTTAAGAAAGTTTCTCTGTGAGCAGGGAAGAACTAAAATATAAAACGAAGATTATATAACTTACCCCTAAAACATAACAATTACATTGACAAAAAACTCTGTGTACTTAAATTCTATACAGTCTGTGAACATCAGATCCAATTCCACATTTTTCCAGAAACTACACATTGAGAAACACAATACCCATTCTAATGTTCCCCCGATCCACGAATAAAAAAAAAATTGTAACATCACGAGGAAAACGTGTAAGGCTTCACATACGCCAGCCTTTCCAATATCACAGCGCAAACCGATGATTTATGCGAATCCTTCAAAAGTTACATAACTCTTACAAAATAAAGAAAGACAGCCACATATGCGAATGTACAAGACACCAAAAATGATGCGCTACGAAAGACGATGTTCCACATGCCACGATCCCGCATCCTGAAAATAACACGACGAAAAACATTCTTTTGTCACGACGATGACGACGACGACGGCGACAACGCAAATGCCGATCGCGTCGATGCACTCGCGCGCGCGACGTGCTCGCAATAATTCGCGCGGGGGGATCCATACCGAACGACACGACCTTCGCCGCGTCCCCGAGAGAGTCGAACCGTTGGTGTACCTAATATACACGCCAGCGCATCGCTTCCGCAATGCTGCTGCTGCTGCTGTCTCCTCGCCAAGCTAAATTTTCGCTAACGAAACTTTACACGCGGCGATATGCTTTCACGTGTGTAGATACGTGAGAAGATGCTTCCCAGCGCAATAAACATTATTTTTCCTTCCTCGCCTTAGTTCTTTTTAATAAGTTTTTATTAAAAACGTTAATTAATTCTCATGAGAAGTCGCTCATACGAGATGTGAGAGCGTTCATATTTTATTATTCCGGAATTTTATGGAATAGGATAAGCGCAAATTTAAGAAGTAATATGAATATTTATCTGAAAAGCCAATGAATTGGTTCATTTTTGGCTTTTGAAGTTGGCTTTTCTTCGTACCGCGCGACGATATTTTCCACTTATGATTAGAAGAAATGTTTTTAATGATAAATATTAAACACATTGTTAATGTATACAAATTTAATTATTATTAAAATATTAGTTAATATTTATAATCAAGTCAATATTTATAGTTTTGTTTTAAGAACTATAAATTTTTCTTAAAACATCTTCACCAATTATAAAAGTAACGTATAAATTAAAAGTCAATAAAAATGAAACTGTTACTAAGTATTGCATCTAACGACAAGCTCATGAAAGATGAAAACTAATTTCCCGCTTAATTACATGCACCATCTCTCGCTCAGCATCATCACACGATCGAGTCATACCCCCGCGTCGCGTATGTATGCAGATCACGTAAACGCTATTGCTCAAAATTGTTGCAAAAACATCAGTCACTCTCGGATATACACATACGTTTTCTCGCAGCCGCGTGCAAATATTCTGACACCTATTCGAAGCGCAACATGTATAACAGCGCGTCTGCCGACGGAAAAAAGACGCGCACGCGCAAACAAGCGGAGCTTCGAAATAAAGACGTCAAATGTAACAAATCACCTTGAAGAAACTCCCGGGCGTATGGCGTCTGGATGCTCTCCAGTAGTGAAATTTAAAAGAAGTTTCTTATAAACGCCATCGTGAAATATGTACGTTTGCCGTGATGCAAACCGAAGATGAGCGCACGTGTCCTACAAATTTTATACCTCTTTTTTCTCAACTCTTTTATGTCTTTATCTGCAATAGAATGCGGATGAGAAAAACAGAAGTTTCTTGTCTCACCTCCAATTCTTGGTGTTATTTTCAGTTGATGAATGTTTGCTTTTGCAATTGCGCGGAAGTAGTTGATACTGCGTATATCAAATATAACTATCCGCATGATTTCATATTTATTCATACAAATGTAAAAAGAATTCATATTATAATTGTTTTGTTCATACCATACTTCCAGCTATTGAGCAATAACAACGCATCTATCCATTATACAAAAAAAAGATGAATAACCTCTACGCAGTACACCGTGAAAGTACAAGCGCGTATACGCCTATAAAATACACTCGAAAAATGACCTCGCGAAAAAGAAAAATCATTTCCCCATATAATACCTCGAGCGCATCCATATAACCGTACTCGTGAAAAATCAAAATCGGCGCGTCAGCCTTTCCTCTCGTATACGAGCACACACACACACACACACACACATGCATATATGCACGCTCTTACGCAATATTTTCATTCGCGGCACATATAACTTTACTATCAATTACGCGCGCGCGCTCCTCTCTCGCGCGCTCGATTCGTCGCGCATCTGCCCTTCCGCTGTCTATAAATCAGCGAGCGCAGAAACTCTCTCTCTCTCTCTCCCTCTGCGAAAGGACGATCGCGCTGGAGGATATATATACATACCGATATATAAACACATGCGCGATCGATCCTCGCGGGATGAGCTTGCGGCTCGCTCTGTATATGTAGGTATAGATGTGTCTTATTGCTTATTACCGTCGCGCGTCTCGTGCACGTATTATAGGCCTTTCCATATCTATACGGTGCAGCGCGCGCTTTGCAACATGTATGTTGCGCGCGAGATGAGGATCGTCGTCATCATCGGTTTTGAGAAATATCCGTGCGCGTCGATCGACTTGAGAGACGGACGATTTTTGTGCCTCGATTTTCCGCTGCGCTGGGATATCAGGGAATATGAGCGATGCGTAATTATTGTGGATCTCGGTCGTTGGGAAATTAGTTGATGAGATTTTCCAATTAAATTATATTTAACGTTTTGCTTTTATTTTTACCCAAAATTTTTCAACAGTTTACTTTAATACAGCTTCTTATTAAATAATTCTTACTAACATATAGATGTAAATGAATATTTTACTATTAGGTAGAATCATTTTCATTTGAAGATACGTACATCTTTGTAACTATTCAAATAATTTTTGAATATAAATTAGCTGACTTGATTTTCAAACATGAATATTATTATTAGGATATACACTTCTTCCTTTAATTTGTACGTATACACTGTAACGTTCGCCACACGCAAAGAAACTGTAATATGAGCCATAAAGTAGTACCACTGGAAAACCACGTTACAGAATTAAATCTTCCGCGTTGTTATCGGATGCATTTACATAATTCAATGAAAACATTTCAAACTTGCACCAACTTTATCAATATCTCCGTCTTTAACTCCGCGTGACACGTTGATGAAAACGTTTTGCGTTGCGCGAACAAATTATTTTCCTTATTACCGAAAGATAGTTGTCGGTAAAATGAATTACGTGACACGAGTTAACTCAAACTAATTAATAGAATCTTCAACTGACTCTTACAAAATAAATACAAGTTCTTTAAATGAATTTTTATAACATCTCCAGAGCCAATATCTCCCTCAAAACTCGTTAAAAATCATTTTAAACGACAGTTAAACCACGACCTGGCATTCGTCATAATTCCTTATAAACAAAGAAGCACGCTTATATATCGCAGCCCCGACGACGACACACGTTATGTGTGTAGTACTACTATACCATACCAAACGCAGACTATGTCGCACACTCATCATCGTCTCGTTCTCCTTCCTTATGCGCCACACACATTCGCGCTGCTCGAATATTTTTCTCGAGGCGAAAGTCGTGCTCGACCTCTTGGTCGGCGCTCGTTACACACGCGCCGCGCGCATGAGCCGCACGTCGCCGCTATTATTATCGGCGCGTTAAACGCTCTCCCGGCTCCTGCGAGATGACACCGCGGTGACTTCGCATCTATCCGAAGAGGGAGACGATTCTCATACACGTGAGAATTAGGGCGTAAGAGAGGAGTTTCACGCACATATATTTATGAAAATAACAGTTTATATTTCAGTATGTTTATAATATATAGATCATGGCAACTTTTGCAATATACCAATGAAAAAGGTTGGAAAGTTTTATTTTACTCAATACATATGCTGTAGATAGAAAGACATTTTTATAGATAGGTTTATTTTTTATACGACAAAAAAATAAATAGCATTTTTAAATATCTGTTGGTTCCAGTAAATAGTTTCGAGAACAACAAACTAAAAAGCAATAAAAGATATAATAAGCTTTAATAACTATTTATTTAATCGCATGTGTAAAAAGTTTTGCAATAACGGCAATCAAAAGTTTTCGCATCGTATATCCATAAGAAATTATAATTATTGTGATTAAGATTACCGACCAGTGACATAAGCTATTGATTGCATCTATATAAAAGTAATTGGCTTCGTATATTTGAATACACCCGCTAAATACGAAGTGATTTCAATATGCGAGTCTTCGGGGCTTCCTGTTATTAGTATACACACAAAGAAGCCATAACATCAAATATGTAAATAAAATGAAAGATTTTCTTAGTGTAATAACTTCTTAGTAGTAAGCTTTTTCAAAATTACTGATCTCGGTGAATGAAGATACATCTTTGAAAAAAATCTTTCCCTAAACAATTTCGTATAAATTGATGTACAAATCATTCTACGTTTTGTCCTCAATATCCACATACATAGTATGGCCTATAATCAATTCGTAACAAGTTATTTACACATCATATCATTAGTGCCTGCAGTTTCGAGTAATTATTTATTTCAATTTTGAGTTTCTAAATAAATAATTTTTTTCCTCCGCTTATTAGGCTTTTATAATAACACATTTAAATTTTATTATTTAAAAGTTGTTAAAATCAAGAATTATAAACTATTATGTACCAATATTTAATTCATCATTTATTATATTTTATTGCTATTTTGTATGTAACGCGTAACTTACAAAACATATATACTTTTTAATTTGCATCATTAACTTTCTTACATTATTCTTATATAGGTATGTCATTAACAATTCGAATTTCTTTTACAACTCGGATGATGTACATATAATTAAATCCTAGTCTATGCAGCTATACAATACTTTTTCCCTTCTTACCCAGCAGCATTGTATTTTACTCAAAATTTTACTAATTACGTAACTTTGACACTATAATAACGATGTTGATTGATTGTTAAGTTCCTGGTGTCGGAGAAAAAGAAAATGTAATTTTCAAAATAAACGACTTTGCAGAAAAAATTCACCAAAGTATCGCCGCATAAATATTTCCGTAAACGCGACTTCGATGAAGTCGGGGAATTGATCCTCCCACTCGATCCTGCGCGCCGTTCGCTTCAGAAAGCACTCCATCATTTCTCCGAACCACTCCGCCACGTTGGCACTCACTCCCGCCTCCGCTGCGGCTTCACACGTCACATCCGCAGCAGCAACACGCTACTATCCTCGTCGTCGTCATCCTCGAAATCTATTGCAGCCGTCGCGCCCGCCGCTTAGCGGTATTCGTCATCCGGTATCAAGCGAGCGCATCTCTATCGTGCGCTTGCGCGCGAAATATATACATACATATTATACACAACTCAAAACAAAAATCGCCCGCCCGTACGTACATACATAGACGCGAGCGTAATAATGTGCCCCCGAGCGAGTGCGTCCTCTCGGCGAAGGAAAGCTATAGAGAGAGGGAGAGAGACGTAACTCGCAGAGACAGAGAGAAAATGACATATTACACCGGTATGACCTGCCGCTCGCGCGAGCTGCTAATCCGCTCTCGATCATTACATGCCGCTGCATACGTATATACGATGTGCATATACATACGAAGCAGGAGAAACTCGTGTCGTCCCGAGACGTCGTCATCGTCGTCGTCGTCGTCGTCGTCGTCGTCGCGCGCGAACGAGACAATCGATTGTAAATCAAATTACGTCACTTTTCAGGGGGGCGACACTGCGCTGAGGATTATCGCTCTGGAAAAAGGGACGGCTAAAGTGGCTTCTCGGTATTGAACTAGAAATACGGTATGGCTATTCATTACCGCTGGCTGATTGGCTTTTGTCTTATTACAAGTAGGAGGGCAAGACGCGTGCGGCCGATGCTTTGGTTTTCCATTCCTTTCTTCTCCTTTCCGAGGAACGAGAAAGGTCGCTCCATTGTAGGCAAATTGTATTTCAGCGGATTACATGCGATTTTTTTTTCTTCTTCCTTTTTTCATAATTCACCGCTACGACCTTTGCGGTTATTAATATACCAGATAGATTATAGCAACCTTAGATGGTTAAGTTATTACTGCACTTATTTTAATTTATTGGGATCGGTTAAGTAAATCACGTCATAAACTATACCTTGCGTATTAATCAAAGCAACGTTGATGAATATGTTAATGGCTATGATATAAATGACATGAATTAAAAGGTTTATTCGAAGGGTTTGTCACGCTTTGATCCTTAGGGAGTGTTCGAGGAGCTGTATTAAAGCCAAACATCACTTTCTATATAATATGTACCATAACGTAAAAACTAACTTTACCTGATGTGTTCCTTTAATAAAATATGGCTAAGTCGGTATTAATTAGTTCCTCGTAATTATCTAACATGAATATTGTAACCATTTAAAGTAGTTGTATTACACATAATGTAATTACTCTTTACTAATTCAATAAGAATGTTCCAATTCGAATCTAACTCGATTAAATTGAAGAAATTGATTTAAAAAGATGGCTCGCTTACGGAAAAAAAGCATTCTCATTTCTTCTAGTCATGGTATCGGCTAAAGATATTAGCTTATTTTTTTCCCAATACGAATTCCTATCAAGAATCAATTCTGTGGTTATTAAGCCTGTTCTACATCATATCTGCCTACGTCTACATTTCTACAGCGTTTCTTTATTTCAATATATTTTCTATTTGGTTTGCCAACCACATAATACACTGGTCTTCATCAACTGTTGCAATCATATACATATAGAACATCAGTTTTCGTGCATTTCACCTAAAATTTCTTGCATACGCATTTCATCCATCTTCGTGGATGATCAATAGAAAACTTATCAGTGTCCCAAAGGGGAGATTTATAATTAAATTATGCATTTGCTGTTGCTAAAACTTATGATGTATTGCTAACATATGCTTTTTGCATTGTCTACCACGAAAGTAAGTCAATGTCATGTCACTCTAGAAAATATTTTGATTTTGAAGAAAAAGTAAATAAAAATCATCCCTGAATTGAATTTCTGAGAATCGCGGAAGTATCGCGTTGCATTTTTCCCAAGCAAGTGACGTAATGAGCCCAGTAGCACGTGTACATATATATATACACTCGACTCGAGGCACAGTTCTCTCGAAAGTTCACAGCGCGAGATTAGCGAAAGGCCCATTATGTATATATACGTGTGTGTGTGTGTATGCGACATTGGAACTTGCCGTCTACGATGCGCCGTCGTAGCGCCTCTTTCCCCGACTGAACTTTCATCGGCGTTATACATCTCTCGCCCGGGTGCTTTGTATACTTTTCGAAAACTTGCCGGGGCGAATCTCCATAAATTTGATGTAATGTCTCTTTGATACGCGCATGTATATATACGTGTACGTGCGTGAGAAAAGTTTAGAAAGCACGTGCATTGTTGGGTAAGAGCTTCATCTACGCGATTATGCCAATATAACGCAAGAATGTACATATGCCGCGGAGTGTTCCAAAGAGTTTTGATTTGTGTATAAACACGAGTGATTCCCCCCCAGTCTTGTTCCTGAATCAACTTTGCTCGCAATAAGCCGCAGATTACGAGAGATTACGGTAAATTTCAAACTAGACATCCTTGTTGCATAATAATTTTTAAACCTACCAACTTTTTTCACACTCTTACCATTGTTCATTAAAAGCTTATTAAGTTGTACGAATCAAATATTGAATGATTAAGCTAAAGCACTTCAACATGTCTCCAATTGCAATTTGAATAAATCTCCGAAAACATTCCAATAAATAACCTCCCATTTAAAAAATACTCCGCGCTCATTATTTTGGCGCTTTGAATGCGCATAACTAGATCAAGAAAGCAATAAATTAGAGATAGCTCGGCAGAAGTCGCGCGCGCGCCCGCGAGAGAGAGAGGGAAGAAGAAAGCTTAATCTGTATTCAGCGACGACGAGGAAATGGGGCGAGCGTCACTGGGAATCGTCGAAGCTCGATCGCGCTTATGCCGCGCGCGCATCCTTGTATAATCCGAGTGCGAGAGAGCGCGCGCGAGTCTGAACTATCGGAGAAACACAATGAATGCATTAAGGCGCGATAGATCCTTCGATTCGCGAGATATACTCGAGGCTTAATATATGGAGCACCCTCGCTTTACTTCCTATTTCTCTTATCTCCTCATCCGCTATGGCGAGGAGAAACTAGTGACGATTCTTTCTGCGAATCCATTGCGAGAAAAAACGATAAAAGATTCAAAACATATTCCGCCGTGAAATTATATGCCGATGCGAAAGTATTGAACTTCCTTGCTATATAGGTATTTTACTCTCTCTGGAATTGGAACGTTTCTTTTAAATGAAAAAGCAGTTGGTATTTTACAAAAAGAATGTAGTTTACATGGAAATACTAATGTCAATATCTGTATAAAGTTATTTTCACGATATACTAAAATTTGATCAGTGATTTTTGGTATCAGTATAATAATGTAATTGTATTAATAATTTTTTCACATTTGTTATATCTGTGCAGAACAGTTGAATATCAAGCAAACGTCCTAAACAAATGAAGAAACAAAAGAGCAGAGACCGAGAATCAAATGGAAAATACAGGCTAGAAACAAGTGTCCCTCGTTACCAACCCGCAATTACCATTACACGCATTTACTCTCTGGGTAACGTGCCAAGGTGCTAAAACGCGTCGTCACACTCGTCACCCACCGTCGCTATCTTTATTAAAAGCGGTTTCGTCTCGTTTCGCGCGCACATTAATTAGCTGCGCGTGTTACACACACACGTCCCTTTACAAAGGATCGAGGCAACAAACAAAAAAAAAGGAGAGCGAAAGACCGCGCAGAAGGCCGGCGCCTATTTTTCGCCTCGCAAAAGGCTGCGGCTTCGTTATTACACGCTTTTCATCGCGCCTCGCGGTGGAAAGGACAATGCGTGAAACTGATTCACGATCTTGCGGTGCGCGCGCACGCGCGAGAGAAGAAGGCCGGAAACAATGGGGGAGAAGGTGGCGAGCGGTAGGTTCGGAGCCGAATTTTCGCGGGCTATGAACCGCGCATCCTGGCATTTTTCTCTCGTCCTCGCCGTTTGATTGATGTTGTACAGGACAATGAGCTGGTTTTGCATACAAAAATCGATCAATTTCAGGGGAAGGTTAGCGCTATGTCTGCAGCGTACTTGTTTCTATTAGCACGTCGTGTTTTTTTTTAAGTACGATCGAGATTTCTTTCTTTCTCTATTTCAACAATGCAGAAATTTAAAGATACACTGTAGATTTGGGAGGGTTTTGCAATCTTTGCTTATTTGAAAGTTCGTGAATTCTTGAATAGTTTTATTTTCACGAAAAATAAAAGTCGATAAGTGGCGATAACTTGCACTTTTAGAAGACCCGAACAGTAATCGTCATTTCATCATCTGATTCAGCATCTGTCACTCATTGTCATGATAAATTGACCGTTACAAAATTATCGACGACTTTTTTCAGATGCCTGCACACTAGAAAGAACCGAAACCATTTTTCATGCCAACAAGCGAGAAAAAAAATAGATTTAAAAAGTGCGCGTCAGTTACAGCATAAAGCTAGATTCACTTTTGCGCCCTTTCTAATTAAACCAATCATTTACCACTCGTTACAAAGTATCGAAAAACAATGCTGCACCTAGCAGTGTGCATCCAATCCAAATCTCCTCCGTAATAAGACCAAAAAGGGATCTTTTCCGAGAGGAAAGAGAGCAGCCGCCGCGCACAGCCATTAATTACCGATCCGAGTGCCGCGCAAGCGCTTCCCGTTACCAATGAAAGACGGATAAGAAACGCGATCCGTGCGCGCGCGCGAGCGCCGATCCGATCGGCGCCGGATAATTCAATCCCTGATCTCTCTCCCCCTCTCCCTTACTACGTCAGTGCGGGCACGAAATTACGGCGCAGGCGGCTTCTAATTCGGAGCAGAGGATTAACCTGCAATCTTCGCGAGTTTTGGATGCAAGTGCAAGTATGTGGAGTGTTTTGGAAGAGTACAATATTTTTAACTAATAATTTGTACTTGATAAAATTGGCACACTTTGGTAGTTATATTTTAATATAAAAATAATAATTTTACATTGCTTTATTCTATTTATGAAAATACTCACAATAGTCTAAATTAATTTTAATCCTTTATAAATTACTATATATTTGTATTCTTAAATAAACTTACTTTGTCTTCTAGAAAATTTAAATTTCACGTATAACATTAGAATATTTTACCTGAAATCCTTCGACAATTCACACAACTAGACCGCTCTATATATGCTGAATTTGAATATTTTAATTAAAAAAAATGGTTCACTCTTGAAACAGTTGTACAAAATCCCCATACAACTTTATTTGCCTCCGTCAGAAAATTTGCAGAAAAGAGAATTATATTAGTTTTTATCTACAAGTTTTCTCTCTTGCTGCTCCCTAGATTTATGACTTAAAAATAAAACTTTAGTGTAACACCACACCGTACTGAGAGGCAAGCCCAACTTCTTCAAAGACGGAAATTTAAAAACCTTTGATTTGGTAAGACTTCGGAGTTCCTTTTCGCGTTCTTTTCGTCTATTATATTTAAAATAATACTGCGAAATGACGAGATTTGCATACACTCTGCATATTCTAGATGAAGAGCGCTTTTGTTCAAATAGTCAAGAGTCTCGGCGGATTACGACTCTGTGTGGCAACACGCGTAGCTTCCAAGAGACTCGGTGAAAGGGCTTTTTCGCGTTGAGATAAAAGCGTAAAAATCGAAATAGTAATTATTATTGGCACAGTATTCAGTAATAAACGAGGTGATTTATGACGATGATTATACAGTGGTACATGCACAGTCATAATATCATATTTCATTTTTGAAAATTTTGAAAAATTTCTTGTACCACTTAAGTTTTTTTCAGTAAAAACTAATAAACATTATGATATGTTATTTACTGCTGGCTATAACGTAAATTCTAATAAAAAATCATAGAAAAACGTCGAATATTTTCATTCCTTTTTTTAGAAGCTGGGTCACATTACCAGAGTATGCCGAACTAAAGTCGTACAACATACGACGTCAGATCACTTTCGTCGTTAGTTATAATTAAAGACTTTATTCTTACGCCATCGAATTTATAAGAGTTAGGTGGCAAAGAATCGTAATTACCCTTTAACACGTTATTTCTCTGTTATTGCGATGGATTTCTCCTTTGTTTCTCCTGCGTATTATGTTTTCGAACCGGAAGCATGAGCAACAAGCCGACTGCTTGTAAATCATACTGTACAATAGTATATCAAGTTCCAGGAATCGTTGCTAGACATATCTTTGACGAACTATTCATTGCCCAAAGGATTATGAATATTTAACCTTGCGATATTCCACCTCTTTACGTAAATCACAAAACTGCAAATCTCACAATCCCTTTTTCAAAGAGAGAAAGTATTTTCCGCGCTCCTATGAAATTATTTCTTCTTCTCAACCAACCTAACTAACATTCCTCAAGTTTTATTCAAACTTCTTTCTGCAGCCTCTTTTCCATTTCGCAACCGCAATAAAAAAAAAGTCGCGGCCTTGATTGAAATTAGCTCTCGATCTGAATTATCGTCGCTCGAGAGCCGTTTCGAGAGTCGCAGCCTCGAGATAACGGCTCGAGAGAGCCGCTCGCCGACGATGGCGGATCAGTCGCGAAAAAGAAAGCCGCCACGAGATCGTGCAGCGATTGCCCTCCCCCTTGACTTCGTCGACGACGTCGTGCGAGCGCGCGCGCGGAGATCAAAAGAGCCCGAAGTAGATAGGGATGTAGTGATTTGGAGCCGCGCGAGAAAAATTCTTCCGAGTGACTTTGTCCTTTACGTTCGAGTGTGTGCGCGAAGAAAGTTTTTTTTTTTCTTAATGTGACTATTATTTTGGCGGTAATAAACGTTTTTATGGAAGTTATATGATCGGAATATTATATATGAATTATATTTATGAAAATTATCGATAAATATATATTAAAGGTATTTTACATAATATCAGAAAAGATCATTTGTAATATTTTAGTATAAGCTGGAATTGGAAAAATTACAAATACTACGAGTGAAAAATAGTCTGAAATATTAGCAGTTATTTGGGATGAATTCAACGGTGTATTACTATAATTGAATTAATACAGGAATACTCTTCAGAATCAACTCTCAATGAATAATATGAGAAAATAGCCATTCTATCTGAAACCGCTACTGATATGTTAAATAACAAACTAATCTCGGAAACTCTCATGGAAATCAGAATATATTGCAGAACATTAAGCATCTTTGAGCAATATCAGGAGTTTTTTAAGAACTTCAAGAAAATTGAAGAGACTTAATGGTTCTTAATAGATTGCATGCAAACCATTGATGGATACATTCAAAGAAACGATCGTAAACATTCCCAGATTATCCCGATAGATTTCCCCTTTATTTCACATCATATATATATAATAAAAAGCTATTGCAGAACATCTCGTGCGATCTCGTTGCTATCTAAGATACAAAATGGTTGGAAAGCGTCGAAACAATCGCGCAGCACCGCCACCTTATCCAATTTTCGAAGACCGAAGAGCGAGGATTATTAAATAATATCTTCAAAGGTATCTTCGGGCGATCTAAACGAAACCTCATAGTGAGAACCCGCGCCATTTCACATGCACACGCATATATAGGAGGCGCGCGCGCGCGCAAGGAAGTGAAACCCCTCGCGTGCTTATATTCAAAACTCGAGGTTGGCGCGCACGCCACGACTCATCATCGAGACACACAGAGACGCGTGTATGTACATAGACTCACAACTCGTGGCGAGTGACGAAATCAGCGCCGTCAAATTCCACGGCGCGTTACCTCAGATGGAGAATCATTATGACGGAGGAGCTTCTCAGATGCTCGATCGTACGCTTAAGATAAAAGTCTCTGTATATACGTATACGTGTACGTGTATGTGTGTGTGAAGACTCGCGCTGTAATGGGCGAGGGAAGAGGAGACGGATAGAAGTGTGCGAAAGGGCCATTACCATCGCGTCTATTTCTCGTATTATAATACTGCGCGAGTATAGTCGGTCTCTGTGTGTGTGTGTGTATATATAGATCTCGGGGATGGTATAATACGCGCGCGCGCTCTAATGAGCGCTGCGGCTCTCATCTTACGTGATTTACATCTGCGGCGAGCAGCAACCTACAGCGCGCCGATGAGCTTTTTCACCGCGACGGATTTTCCCCGTTTTCTTCTCTGTCACGACTCTGAGCTTTTCTCTCGCTCTCTCTCTCTTTCGCGTGCGCATGCGCATTGGATTGATGTCGCCGCAGCACTCATGTGTCAAGCTCGCGCGGGAGTGGGCTATTTTTAAGCCTCGCGCGCATATCGCGCCGAGTTAATCGCTCGTCATTGTTCTGTTTTCTCCGCACGGGGATAATAAAGCGGCCGCGGTTATATTGGCCCGTTAAGATTTAATTATCGCTCGCGTTTATGACGCCGGGCAATTAGTCATCGCTTGCATTACGATATATACATTTGTGCGTCGCGCGTCTATTGAAAAAAGCTTCGAGGAATGCCATTTTCGCGTGTACGTATGTCATTGCAAAACGAAGATACTACATATACACGCACTCGAGAGATATATACTCGAAGAGAAAGAAAGAAAAAAAAATACGTATATACGTTGCCGTTTCAAAAGTTCCGATAAATTATTTATGGCCGCGCGCGCGCGCGTTCGGCTAATTAAGATGTTTAAAGCTGCGCGGCAAGGCAGCAAAGGTCCACGCCTCCCGATTGTCTTCGCATTAGCGCAGCGCCGCTGTCTCGTTGGATTATTCATGATGCGCGATTGCGCGCCGGCAATTAAGAGTGAGTAAGCACGCGCCGCCGTGAAGTTAGAGAGCGAGAGTAGAATCGCACCGCGGCGATTAATGAATTTTGAGGAATCGCGCGCCCGCGCGCGGTTTCGAGGGTCGCGCCTTTCTCCGAAATGACTGTTGGATCCGGAGCGTAGTTACAAAATTCAATTTTAATACAATGGTCGCGAGTGTGGGGATCTACCGATTTCAGGAATAGGGAGCTTCCAGGGCATCACGGTTGCGTTTCGTTTGGTAACGGTTTTTTATACTTGTGTACTTATTTGCGCTAATGAGAGCGACTTTTTTATAAGTGTTTGTGACTGTGCTCAATTTGGTAATGATATAAATGTTGTTTTCTCTTGACGAAGTTGACTTTCGTTTTCAGATCACTATTACAGTGCGCAAAATTGTTATTATATCGTTATTTGAGAGATTTATCTGCTACCACGATGTGATGGTTTCATGGAAAAATAAGTAACAAGAGTTTTACCGCCTCGTATTCATGTAGGTGGCGGTGTTATAATCATACAGAATAAATGCAAAATTTGAATAACAATAGCCATTGATACCTTACTATGAAAATTCTGTTAATCATTGAGTCAGAATTAAATGAAGTATCAATTTATAAACTAAAGCCTGTTATTAATTTAATGATAGAAGAAAATTGATTCACCTTCAATTAAAATCGGTGCTTTAAATATTGAAATGTAAGTAAAGTATAGTTGCTTCTTTCATTTATAACTAAAAAAAAATCACGATCAATAGTAAAAATCGTTATTCTTATAGAAACATTTGAGTTTTTTATAGGATTTGTAGCCATATCAATTTTTATAAAAATTCACTACAACATTAATTTTCTCCATATATACCTATAAAGTAAACTTATATTCATTTGCCCTTATCATAAACGTAGCTTGTAAAGCTACACAATACACTCGAGCCAGACGCATTTTGAAGCGCCAACAGTTTCTCATGCTCAAGGTTGTTACAATATCTGCACAGCAAAGTATTTCGAAACAAAGCCGCTCACAAGATTAAGACGGAAAACCAGTAGCGCTCTCCACTCGCATCTCATTATACGCGCGAGCAGCGCGAAGACCCGATCCACTTTGCACGCATCCACGAACGCGAGGCTCAACAATCCTCTCCTTCGAACTCTCCTCGTAGCACCCACTTCTCTCTCGTATACACGGGCCACGAGCTATACGCGGGTTGTACGAAATTCGATATAATGCAACGGTAGCCGGGAATAACGAGCTTCCGGCACGCGATCAGCCTACCGAGTGTACACGTGGCGCGCAATCCCTTATATTTCCAGCGAACATCAGCCACACAGTGTGAGTGCACGCGTGCCCTTGATTTCTCACCACTTCCCATGCGCGAGCATTGCTAAACGCACCCGGCGCGGCTCGCGATGCGGTTTGCGTGATTTACTTATAGAGCTGCACACGCGAGATCCAAATCACGCTGGAGACGAATAAGACGCGGCTCCGACACCGAGCGAGAAGCGCCGCGCTTTAATTATCTTAATTAAAGCCGGAGAAATGACTTATATGCAAAATAACGACGAGGGGCCGGAGATATGTAAGCGCAGCAGCTGTGCGCACTAGGAAAATTGAACAATCGCAGGTGTTTTCGCACGACCGGATTACTACTCGGCTGCTATACGGTGCGCCGGCTGCACTGTACGTACATAGGTGAAGAAAGTAGAGATATCTGGGCTCCTTATCGAATGGGGATCCTCGTAGCGTGAAAATCGCATGTGAGCTTTTTGTATGTAACTACGTGATATTTTTGTATGAGAAAAAAAGAAAAGCGTTTACATACGCTTTGCTTAATTCATGTAGCACTAAAAGTGCGGTATACTTATCTAAAGAGAGCTACTGACTTTTCTGATTGTCAAAAATATATAAGTAATTCATTCATGTAATATCGACAATAATTGAGTAAAAAGTGTAACTTAATATTATTTGTTATAAAAGTTAGAGATGTGTAAGTAATAATTGGACTTCTTCAAAAGTAGCGTATAATAAGGAGCTTCCTGGATCTTGAGAACCTGCTGTCAATCCACTTGTCTAAGCTGAATGAAAATATTTTCACGCTAATAATGAACCAGCTAAGTAGTTAAGTATACGTAAATGAAGATACAAATTAGCTATAATGATGAAACTTTACTACTGTATCAAGGCATACTTCATTTTGTATTCATTCATAAGTTAAAGTAATGTAATAAGCCATCAATCAAGAATATAGATACTCAATAATGCATAACAGTCAAACTAACCAAACTTATTATAATAACCAACTGACACAAGTACATCTTGCTCGTACATCTGCATTCAATTCAAAGAACATGTATAATATAACCATAAACTTCCAGGCAACAACTACGCTAACGAGGTGCAAGAGAAGCGCGCAGACGTTCATATATATATATGCAACCATAAAATTTTGTCGCACAGCATAAATACACGAAATATGAACATGTGACAAACTGACAACGTGGTGTGAATACTCGTTTACTGACGATTCACGAGATCTACACTACACGAATCAATCTTATCGAATCTATGTTTTAGTGCACGCGTACCAGGATTATCATTATAATAGTCGGGGATCTGTTGCTGCGTCGAGCATTAGAAAGCATAATATTTGCGAATCTGCTCTATCATTCATATCGATAATTTTTATTTCTCATATAAGTGTTATTTATATCGCATTGAATATTGAATAAGGATACTTATAATATACTAGATCTTATCTATAGTCAAACATTTCGAGCATTGAATCCAACATTATGAATATATAACCGCAATAAATTCAGCAACGCTATTTTTGATTGCCAATTACACAATCCAAATTCAGTCGCGCTAAAAAAAAAAGAAGACGTAAGAGAGCCTGCTCTCTCGAACTTTCTCATATCTAAATATCTCACACGCCGGACTTCCATTCACCCTGTCGACAAAAGCCAGCGCGTTCGAAAGTCATCCGTCCGGTCGCGTTATCAGCATCGGAACTCGCCGAATGTATCATCGTTTAGTAACGATCGGCTCTTTCATCGTCTCTCGCTTGCGCAATATTATTCTCGCCGTCACTTCGCATTTACATAAGCCATATAGTGCCGGCAGCAGCCACAGCACATTAGCCATCGTCGCCCACTGCGCGCGTAGCATCAGCGGAAACAAAGCTGTCGGCGCTTTCTTTTCTCCCCCTGCTCGCTGCCACATTCGTCAATCATCGCGGCACTTTTTTCATCTTATCCGTGTGGCTTTCTTCTTCTGCTGTCGTCGTTCCCGATGGGTAACGATGTGACCGGTTCCGCAGCCTACACCGCGGCAGAGTAAGGCATGAGCGTATATGCGACTGTTCGGTAAGATCTATGAGGGTGGGTATATCATTATTGGATATACGCTGGCCGTGGGCGCAGGAAGAATAGCTTCCGCGAAAATAGCTTCCGTGGATTCTAGAAACGTAGATGCATGTACATTATTAAAGTATTCATAACAGAAATGAAGCAATAAGAGAATTATTTTATTAGAGATTTTCTCTCACTTTAATAGAAAAATAAAATGTAATTTCTTTTAAATTGCAAGGCTTGCATGATATTTTGACGACAAACACTCGATATATGCAGAAATATATATTTTATACTCTCTCGCAGAAAAGATGTAATTATATACCATGCTAGTAGCATAATAAATGTTCCTTAATCTTCTGGGTACTTAATACACTTTCACGATACAAAGCTTACATACACTTTGAACATATAAAAATTTCACCTACTTAAGATTACGTGAGTTGCGAAATAGATTACTTAAGTATATAAGATACATTATTCAGGGTAAAACAAAAGTAATAGTCCTGCAAACTCCGCCGTAACTTAAACAAGCGAATTATAGGATAATTTATTTGCGCTCACTCTCTTTATAATCGCCGTAATAAACATGCGCGCGATAGCAAAACTATCAGCGCAAACTAAATTAACAAGATAACAGACCCGTAAAAAATATTCTTAATAAGATAACGAACTCTTTGTAAAACCTAAACGATGAGAGGATGAAGCGGTAGCCACAAAGACGAGAGAGAGAGAGAGAGAGAGAGAGAGAGAGAGAGAGAAATATCATCAATCAATCTCATCCGCAGCTAAATCTCATGAGTCTTCAACTGGCCCCCGGGGGAAAACGGACGACGAAACACACGCGCTTGCGCGTACGGGTGCTTTCGCTCGGATCCATTACATTAAATAAAGAGGCTGTAATAGACGGTAGACGTTTACGTACAATGGAAGAAAAATAAAGTAGACGGTGGCGTAATTGCGATGTGGTACACTATTTTCAGAGGATTCTCGAAATAATGTCTTAGAAGACACCGCACCGAGATAAGTAATAGTCGTCTTTAGTGGTTTTGTTTTAGTAGTCACCTAAAGAAACAACTTATATTATTATCAAACTGGAAAATTTTCTGAAAATAATTCATTTCGCAATCGAAAGTGAAGAAACCAACTCGAAGTTTATTTTCCGACGAATGTATTTTTAAGAACTAGTTTGCACGTTTTTGCAAAATTATCACTTTCTAAATGACACTATATATTAATTTCAGATACTAAATTTCCGCTTATTATATAACAAGTTGAACTCACTATTATTAAAAACATTTATAAATAAAGTATTTTTATTTTAGTATAACAAAACATCATTAGTATATTAATTGTATCTTATGAAATAAATGTGCACGGAATTATCACTATTTCACATATATCTAATCGTACAAAATCTACGGTTTTGTATTAAATTTCACAACCACTGGTTGTATATTATAGTATTCAATGATATTTATGAGTGTAAAATGGTATCTTTCCTATTTCGTTCTGGGATAAACATCATAAAAAACAATATTTTTGACTGTTATTAAAAATAAACACGCAACATTTTGCTTTCTGTCGAAATCTTGATAATATAACACCATATAGAAATCATCTTATTCTTTAATATTACACACGAAATCTTATACTTGGTTCTATCACAATAATACTAAAACTGTCATGAAAGATATACTGTTTAAAACAAATATTCTTTTTTTATTCTTTCCTTCATTCGCCTATCAGATATACAATCAATATTAATTCTAAACATTTAATATGTACCGACATGCAATTAAATATCGGTATCGGTATTATGACAGACCACATGCCACAACAAAACCTTTGAAACGCCATCATCATCCACTTGTCGGTGCCCCAACTAGGGCACGACGCATACATATATATATATATATATCGCCATTTCGACACCCTCATCCAGCGTCGCACAATCGCCGGCTCATCGTCGATCCCATGCAGTCTATTTGTCTCAGCGAGGCACTAAATAAGCGCCTCTCTCATTTCTCCGCTTCGTTAACGGGCACATATACACTTATATCTGCCACGGCAATCGGCCTGCGAAAACCGTCATGCGCGTCTCCCGTCTGATATCCTCTTTTGCGCGCGGCGACAATCCGCCTCCGCGTCGAGCAAGTAGAAGTATAATAGGAAAGGACACCGTGTGTGGAGGCAATACATGCGCGCGACGACGCGCAGTCATTTATTTCGCCCGCGGATGCGCAATTATTTTCGACTTTTTTCGTCTTTGTGCTTCGTATATATACTCTTTCCACAGTACCACCGGTAGCGCTTCGATCCTTCACGGGTTTGCGGTATTGTTGCGATAGAGGTTTCCCGGGGGCTGGTTCGGCGAGAGTTATGAGAGAGAGAGAGAGACGAGGTGCGTTCTACTTAGGCTGAGGGAAAGACTTTGTTACACCGTAACTAATTCATTTTTTTAGCCAGCCGAGCGCTTGCTTATGAAATGCTCAATTTATGCGCGCGAATATCATAGTGTGTCGAGAGGCTTGCTGGATTTCAGGTGGCTTGTATTGTAAGACTACAGGTCGGTGGTTGATTCATATTGAAATTAAGTTAAATTTATTTCTTAATTGTTAAAGATAACCTATAAAACCTAGAGTCATATTGTATTTAGTTAACGTGTATTTAATAATAATGAATTTTATAGTTATGGGATGTATTTTTTACTTCAAAGATCGTCTTTCATGATTCCACTGTATTTCCATTTGAAATTGACAGTCCTTAATTTTAATCTCAAAGTCAGCGATGAATCGTCGTTATCACATTGGAAGATCAAGAATCTTTAGGATAAATATATGGCTGAGAACATAAAGAAATAAAAGCCATTCTAAACTCAAGCATCGAAATTATCACCTTGCTCGCGATGAGAACAAATCATTAGACAATTAGATTTGAAAAAAGAATATTATCTTTTTAGGGTATACATTAGAGGAGGATCGTAATAAGCATTCCAGTGAATAGCTTTCAAAATCAAATGGAAGGATACGTGATTACTACACTGCATCCTTGATCCTAAATCAACAGTTCCAAAAATCGAAGACTCCAGTACAAATCACGTCCTTTGCTGTCACTGCAGAGGAAAGAATTTGCACAAAGCGTCTTGTAAGTCATACTTTTAGAAACATCGTCTAGCCATATAAAGTGTACAAAGAGCTTTATAATTACGAAACGTGTTGCAAAATTATCCTTATTTTTTCCAACTATCGTAAGTGATTAATGAATTAAAGCATTAATCAATGCCTGTAAAATTTGTTGTTTGTAATCTAACAAAAAATCGGCAAAAACTATTTACTCCCCGACAATTTAATGGCGACGTACGATTCGCCAGCGACCTCATGTTAGTTACAAATTCAATTGGGCACGAACATTGAACTCATTACGAATGATACATTAACTATCCCGACATTACCCAACGACGCCTCATCGGAAATTCACCCCATCCTCGTGCGACTTACAAAACACCACCATCGCGCGACAAATTTATGACACCTCATCTCTCTCTCTCTCTCTCGCTCTCTCTCTCTCTCTCTCTCTCTCTCTCTCTCTCTCTCTCTCTCTCTCTCTCTTGCGCACGCTGGTTCTCAACCATCCACCGGCGTATACCTGCTACCCACACGTACAGCTTGAGATCGATGTCTATCGGCTCTCTCTCTCTCTCTCTCTCTTTCTCTCTCTCACTCTGTGTCGCATTCGCGCGGTGGCGTAACGCATTCATTAATGAGCCGCGACAAGTCCGATATCTCGGTCAGTCACGATTGTCGCGCGCGGCGAAATCTTCCCCTAGATTTACAGCGGCGCGCGCGGCACCTGAGCGAAGCCGAGATCTGGTTCCTGAGGAACTTGCTCAACTCCCACGTTATACCCTGTCGTCGTCCATCACGTGCGGCAACGGTTGCAAGACGACGGAGCGCGAGGATTGTAGTTTTGAGAAGGATAAGGGAAGGTTGAGGGCTTGAAAGTGGAGGAGAGAGGATAAGACGTTGAACTACTGCGAGAGTACGTGGAAAAAAGTAAATAATTCTACTCTGCGAACAGTAGAACTTGATTTAAGTTGAAATGGAAGATTTGTTTCACTTACAAACGATGTCCATAAAAAGAGTATTGAAGAAAAGTACAATCCTTCCTTTTGTTAAAGTAGAATTGGTAATATATTCTCGTACGTTGAGACAGCTTTAAAACAAATGGAGTTCCAAGGCAAATAACTCTAAAGCAAAGTAGAAAGGAAAGAAGAATATCCTTTATAAAAAAAAAAAAAGGAATTATCATTCTTCCAATGGAAATTTGATTTGGCGAACGTACTGAAAACTACATTTTGAATATCATTTTTATGACAAATAAGGTTAATTTTATCAATTTTTCTTTATAATACCATCCTTTTTTAAATCTATTTATTAACTCATTTAACCGATCTACAGTTTTTATATTGTCAAAAATAGATCCAAAAGCAATCACTAATATATTATATATTATGATTCCAAAAGTAAATATTGTAATGTGTATGACTTGCCATAATCATGCAAAATTTAAAATTAGACAAATAAAATTACCATAGTAAAATAATGTCATTACATAATTATATCCAATTGTTCGAATGATAAACATACCGTCGAAGTTTCAATCAGCCAAGTGATACGATCTGTAAGCTCAAAGGAATAAGAACTTAATCTGGAGATAATATTATCGAATCAAGAAACGTTGAAAAAGAAGTTAAATAGATAATATCCTCAAAGGGAACTTCATATTTTTATAAAAATTATTCTCCCAGGTCGAAATCTGATAACCGTTCTTATACGTATATATTATCCGTTTAAACAGTTGCCCATTGTCTTACGTGTCAACCCAGAAAACCCATGACAGACGCAAACAATATTCGAAACGTCACTAAATCAATAAATACGAGGAATGCAGCGGATAAGATTTGCCAACGAGGCATCTCGTCTCGCACGCGCGCAATAATTACACAACGCTCGTTATAAAAAGGGTTACGCGCGGCAGCGGTGAAAGCCCTCCGTTATACGCTCTCCGAGTAATGGAAACAATTACTCATTCATTACCGGCGCGCGACGCGCATGGTGCCAAAGTTCACTTTTGTGCGCCTTGTGCATCTTCTCTGAAACGCAACAAAAAGGCTCCTGAAGAATCTGCTTCCCCCACCCCTTTAATTGCTGTGAAGATAGGCATCTCTTGGTGCGACGATGATGACTCGCCCGCTGAGGATCGGACGGATTTCACTCGGACGTCGTGTTAGAGAGAAAGAAGGGAGAGAGAGAGAGGTATTCTCGTCGAGTGGACAATACGCGGTGGTATAGACTATGATTGAGGAGAATTTGCAACATCTTCTTGATAGATGTACCGAGCCGATAGAAATGGCATGTCTCTGACTTTACGTCCGAAATGTTTGTATTATGATACACGCGCTTTATTTCAATGCCGTCGGTTTTTCAAACATACGCGCGGTACAGTCGGTCGCTTGTTATTTCGAAGGTTTCAACGCAATAATTTTTTGACGTTTGTATGAAGCATGTATAGCCAAGGCTAGATACATGTGAGGAACGTTTCCCTCCCGCCTCTGACATCATTATTTACGGGATTACGGTGCGAAACTCACGCGAGCTTTCTTGAGATTCTCGACGACTCTCTTCGCGTAATGTGTAATGTTGTTTTAATACACGCGCGCCTTTGAAATATCGACGACGCGCGGCGCCTTTACTTCGTCGACAATGACGTGCAACTCTTAATTAAGCCTGAAATTCTACATAATAATGGCGCAGACAGAAAAAAAGAAGCAAGTGTTTATCGTTGGAGAATTTAGTTCCTAATTAGGGTCTAATTTTCTGATCAATTTTTTTTTTATTGAAATTTCTTCCGTTACGAAAGTTTGTCGAGAACGGAAAGTTTGAGAGAGCAGTAATTGATTGTTTGAGAGTGCAGATTTATTATTGAGTAAGAGCGTGCTAAAATCTTTGGGATACAAAAAAATTGGATCCAAAAATAGTCTTATCGTATATTTCTAAGTGAATAACAAGTAAGTTTTTATTGCTGTAGCTCAGAATTTTAAAAGCAGATTAAAATCAAAATCTCGAACAAGTATAATGCTTGCACATTATTAAAAAAATTTTTTGTCATTATACTTCCATTTATTAAATTACAAAACACTATGAGTTACACATATGCTCAGTTCAGAGTATAAGTTAGAAATTGTGGAATTACAAACAACAAGAAACAGTTATGCACTTTGAAGCAATTAAGAATAGTCTCGTTATGGCAATGAATGGAAGGGAACTAAATAAAAAATACACGTTTTTATTAGTACACACGCAAGAAAATAAAATTTTCCTAGAAAATCAATGAATTAAAGATAATCATAAATCTTAAACTGAAAAAAAGTTCAATATATTTATAATTTTCAAAAAAAAAAATCAATCCACTCTACACACGTGATTTCATATTATGGTCTCATTTATAGCTTCGTATTGCAGAAACAAATTAAAAACTTTTTTGATCTCGCCCATTCATTGATAAGATTTAGAAATCATCGCGGGAATTAAACTCTATATCAATTACTTGAATAGGTAATTTATCGCAACATCTTCTTGCTAATAATAGACTCAACAGTATCCACGATCTTCCTTTCCGCATATACAATTCCTTAACAAGAATGTCAAAACCGTACGTATGTACATCCTTCAATAAAAATCGATAATCCCCATCAGAGAACTGCGAAATCTGTCTCGAAGTTTCGTAAAAACTCGCCCGGCGATATATAGCCCGCGTGCGGGCGCGCATGTAACAGGGACACACTCGTCTGACAGCTCTCACACACTCGCGGTCTCATCCTCGCGCGCTTCGCGTCCAGAAAATGTGGCACCCATCCATCCACACCATACACAAACATACAGACACACACACACACACACACACACACACACACACACACACACACACACACACACACACACACACACACATAGAGACACATACACTCATACAGACATTGCCTCATCGTTCTCATAACCGTGTGCGTCCTTATCCTTCCCCACGGCGTCGCCGTCCTCTAGACAAAGACACGGCTTCTCTCCTCGGCGCTTTTATGTAATAGTCTTATTACTATCGCGAGCGAGCTAGCGCTTCTTCTTCTTCTGCCTGCTGCTGCTGCTGCTGCACGATGCATATATATACATGCGCGCACGCTCGCCAGGCGCATATCTTTTTCTCGCCACTTATGGGAAAGTCGTCGACGTCGCTGCAGATGCGCTTCGGTGCTCGCAAGCAAGAAAGAAAGAGATAGGGAGAGGGGGGGGGGGGGAGAGTCATATTCGATTATGAGGATGCGCGCGCGAGATCTTGCGATGGTGAACGTGTGGATATCAGCAGTTGGTTCTTTTCAATGTGAATCTGGATAAGTTAGAGGCTATTTGTATCCGATAATAAAGGACACGAAAGAATTATGACGAGCATCTTTTAATATTAAATAATTACCATTTGGGAATATCACGAATTTCTAATTTAAGCTACTTTATTAACTGTAAAACTTCGTTAAATTTTGCTCAGGAGAATCGTTTACATAAGTATGTTTATAAACCAGTATACAACGCTATTTTCTGACATTATTAATTGAAAAAAGGTTTGGGCTTATACGTAACATCGGCACGAAAAATGCACTTCAGTGGGACCAAACTACTTCAAACTTTCGCATGCGCCTCGGCGTTCGCTTTTTACACGATCATCATTGTTTTTCGTACCCTGTGCACAGAGGCTTTATAACCCGGCAACGTTTACCACGACAGTTACCAATTTTTCATTCGTAGTCTAAGTGATTACTCTTACCATAATACACGAATTTTAGCGAAATTAACGAGTGGCTACTCGTTTCTCTTATGAAGCTCTATGATTTATTGCATGTTTGTACTGTATTAGCATTTAATGACGAGCATTTTGCCGCATATTTGTAGCGTATTAATGTCCTTCTCAAATACGATATTTAGGACTTTTTTTACATTATATCATTATATCTCAAGTGAGTGTGTGTGTGTGAGTGTGTATGTGTGTATATGTGGATGTGACTATGTGCGTGTGTATGTGTGTATATGTGGATGTGTCTATGTGCGTGTGTATGTATATGTGGGTGTGTATATGTGGATGTGTCTATGTGGATGTGTCTATGTGTGTGTGTATGTGTGTATATTTGGGTCCCAACGAACGGTGCCGTTACACTTTTTGCCTTTACGTAACCAGCTAAGTATCGTCAGTTTAATTTCGTCGGTTCCACAAGTGGTTATACTTGATGAATTCGAAATCTTAAAATTCATGCGCTTTTGCTTAATATCAGGTAGTATGAAACTATTGCTATTATAAATCATCGAAAAGTAGATAACAGCCAAATCCTTTGCTCCATTTTAAATATTAAGGTGACGAAATCGTTTGGCATCTTATTATAACTTTGACTTTAACTACTAAAACAAGTAAAATATTATATATAGTATTTCATAGCCAGTCTATTGTTTAAATATAATATAATCTAGTAACAATGAAATCAATTACCAGAGTAGTAAATTTTAGTGGTTTTTCGTTTTTCACATCACAAATAATGCGTTAATTTAATTACTTATATGTAGGGTAAATGAGATTTCACACAACTTAATTGTATGTTAAAGACCTATTCTGATGCCAAGATTACGAAACCTTATATTTATTACCTTCTTCATATTATTACAACTATTTAAAAATATGAAAATATTTACACGGTTTTAAGTAGGGGAGTAAATCTACTCACAATGAGTACGAAAAAAAATTGATCTTTCGGTCTATTGTTGGAAAATTTACGCAAAAAAGGAAAACGAGTAATTTCTATTCGCGAAAGAAAATAGCTCATTGTAGGATAAGCCTCACAAAGGGACATTTTTTATCCGTCGATATACGTGTATCTTAATAAAACAGACAGAAATTTCCCCGCTATCTTATCGGCGAATCTAAGGATCTAATCGAGTCTCACGGCACGTGCGCGCAGGCGTACCAATATTACCGATATCGCTCGCATGACTAAACTCTTTAGCTCCTCGTACATGACAATTGGCCGATTCAGATGTACGTATACACATACATCGTGTACACGCTCTCGAATAATCCTCTTTCCCTCCCCTTGGATCGCCCGTATATGCCGCACAGAACTGCCTTTCAACTGCAAATGAAGTTTGCACAGACGTACACATACACAAACGATAAATCTTGGCGCGCTCGCTTAATCGCAGTTGCACCAGGACACATAACGTGGTACGTGGCGTGTAAGCTGGTAAGGAAAAAAGGGACATTGTTTTCGTATCAATCAGCTAGTTACATCGATACAAAGTGTCTTATCGGAATCACCATCGCTACCTTCGTTCATGCGCACTGAGTTTCGTTCATATGGATACGTAATGCTCGTATGTGCGAAAAATTTGCAAGATTGGTACGTAAACGGAATATTCTACAGCAGGCAAGTTGAAGCAGGCGTAGTTATAGAATATCGCTAAAAATTTATTGACTATGGGTTTCTTAAACTTAAATTATGTTCTATTAAATGTTTATTCATAACACCAATAAATAACAATATAAATAAATACCAATTCAATAACAACCCGAAGGATCATCGCTCCATGAGCCCATAATACGATTGGTCATGTATTTTAGATTCACCATTCTCGCGCAAGTATTTTGCGAAAATCGAAAATTCACTATATAACAAAAACGCATCGTCGAATCAAAAAATGGATTTTTTTTTTCGAATTCGGACAAGAAAAACAAAAATAGGGCCCTGTCCTGTTAAAATCGATCGAGTGAATTCTGAGATAAAGCGGTATACGCGCGCGCGCGCGCGCACACACACACACACACACACACACACACACACGCACGCACGCACACACGTATACCCATTTTTTTCCTGGGGTTTATCCACCTACAGCTTCTTTGGGTCCGGCAAGTGCATCCTATCTTTTTTCTATCCCTCCCAAGTTACCTAAAATAATTAAATAAACTTTTTGCAGATATCACAGATTTGTTCCTCTAGTAACATCAATCTAAGAAATTGAAGGAAATTATTTTTAACCTACTAAATCCAGACACGTGATTACAACACTAAGGCTTGATCAGGGCTTCGTAGGGCGTACGTCTGATGGATACATATCAGAGCCAGCCGAGGGCCATTCGTGTAGTCCTAGTTTAATAACTAAATATTTTTGTAATACGATTTTCAGGAACGTTAAGGTCTTATCAGTCCGCACCAAGGCCATTCCAGCACCCCGTTACGCACCTTGCCCTTGCGGGACACCTACACTGGCCCTTGCGTTTACTTAGGGCCAGCCCTATTCATTTTTCATTCGGGTTGCGCCTTAACCAACTGAGCCACGGACCGCTCTACATACCCATATATATATCCATAGACATTTTCTAGAATCATGTGATTCAAACTTTAACACCTTATATTTAATCATATTTCCAGAGCCATTTAACAAAACTTAAAATTTTATTTTTCCAACGATTCCTCTAGGAGGAAGCCAAATTACGTTTCCATCAATAACTTATGACTAAATAAGTATATCGTAGCGGAATAATTTTGTTGCTTCCTCGAGTAAGCTTTGGTATAGTAAAAAGAAAAATATTTGAGAAAATATATTAGGAATGTGTGTGTGTGTGTGTGTGTGTGTGTGTGTGTGTGTGTGTGTGTGTGTGTGTGTGTGTGTGTGTGTCTGCATGTCTGTGTGCTGTGTGTGTGTGGGTGTCTGCATGTCTGTGTGCTGTGTGTGTGTGCGTGCGTGTGTGTGTGTGTGTGTGTGTGTGTGGGTGTGTGTGTGTTTGTGTGTCCGTATACGCTGATATCTCACGATCAACTCGACCGCTTTTAACCGGACAGTGCTCATTTTCTTTTATTTTGCTTGCACAATTGGGATCATTATTTTATTATGGTCAAAACCAATTTTGTTGTTTCTTAGCGATTTTTCAATTTTAGAAATTGAAGCTATTGATGAAATAAAAACTAATAATTGTGTATATATATAAGTTTCTAAAACCATTAGCTGCGCACAAGGAATAATAGTATTTTTCACATAAATTAATAACAAATTATTTATAAAAAGTGGTAATCACTACTATATCACTAATCCAAGTGATAGAAAGCCTCGCTCGTAAATACACACAGACAGACATAAAAATAGCATATTCCAACTTTTTTCATACTATCACAAAGCTTCCTGTAGGAAGAAGAAACAATATAAAAACTACTTTGATGAGAAGACGATATGATTTATTTGTTTACGTACTTCTTTTACCTTGACACAGGTTTCCAGTAGCCCTTTTGCCGATGGTACCAATAACAGTGAAGATGACCGTAATTTTGTAAATAATTCGTTAAGATTAATGACCGTTGAAACTTCAAATTAGTTGTATTCACACAAAACCAATCAATTACGTTAATACTTCAAAAAATTGAGAGATGTATAGTTCAGTCTTGTTTTCGTTTTTTATTGGGATATGCAATTAGTCTGCGTGAGGTTTGGTAATCAAAGATAATACACACAAATTAAATATTTCAGGATGTTAAGCATGAAATTAAAAAAAAAATTATGATTGTTCTAATTGTGCGCATTTAATCATTGATAATGCCGACTTAGAAAAACATCTCAGATAACAAATTCAATAAATAAACAGTTAATCTACCAGATACTTTCGCTACAATATTACATACAGCACACTACCGAGCCACATTTATAAAAAATTGATCGTCTCTTATTAGATAATCCCGACCATTCAGTTCACACATAAACCACTATACGCTTTAAATTCTCAAAACCGCGTGTACATATCATAGCAATGTGTATCAATGCGTATTATACATCACGAGTATCGCGCCTTTATCGCCACCTCGATCATAGCGTCTCATCGTCACCGAGGCGGGTTGGGCGCTCACGTGTATAATGGAACATAGCGCGCAGTCACAACACACAAGCATACGCATTATCCTCGCCTCAAAGCTCCTATTCACAAAACCTACTCCATTCCTGAAACAATGAAAGCATTTCACCCGCGGAAGTCCCGAAGGCGCGCGCGCTCACCTAAATGATTGATCGACGAAATTTCACGGGTGTGCGTGTATAGTACATATATATACTATATGTATATAAAGTTGAGCAACACGCGAAAGCCATGTAAGCCCGCGGGTCAAAGTTCTCGCCCGGACGAAAGTGACAGTCGGATGTATGTGTGTCTCTCTCTGCGCTCCGTGAGTGCGTGTGCCTCTCTTATTGTTGCAGCTGCACTTGGCGCTGTTGTTCTTCTGGAGGCAGTTTCGTGCGTGAAGCTACGTGTGCGCACGACCACTCTCGCTAGTGTATATATATATACATGTGATGCAAAGCTCATTGGCTTTTGTGAGGATTTTTTTTGAAGCCGGAATATGAATTGCCGCGATTAGTTACGCACGGCGACGCGTGATGGATCTCTGTTTTGCTTTGTTTTGTTTTCGATGATGAATTATTTATGGATTTTTGCGCGGTTTTACGGCTAATTTTGTAATAAATTTATTGCTCAACAGACGATTTTTTATAGGTATAACGTTAAGTTAATGTCATGGTTCAGGAAATGGATGGGTATAGAGAAAATGTTTAATTGAATCAAAACGTTTTTACCTCTTTTCTGTTGAATAACATTGTTAAAAGCACGTGTAATATAAAATCTCTATTTATTTGACATTTAATATCAAATTTAATACAAAACAGATGCAAAATATAATGAACCTTAGTAAAGTGAGACTTGCAATGACTTGCAGCAAACTGTTATATTTATTAAAATTAACATAAATGAATTTCACTTTATTTATTATTAACCTTTCAACCATTTGGTTCTATACTTTGCTATGAGTACTAATTTCAAACGAAATGATTATATTCATAATGCGCCATCAGTAAAACTGTCAATATTCTCAGTTTCTCAGCTAATCACAGCCTCGTTACCCGATTACACACTTTCTCATCCGGAGAATGCAGGCAAAAACCATAAGGTAATTTTACAGCCCTCCCCCCTCTCATGTCGTTTACCTAATCCGTAAAAATTCTCCCGGATCCCGAGAAGGGGAAGAACAATAGTTCACTCTCAGCCCATTAATTGAATTTGAGAAGCGCACACGTACACTGTTAAAAATTGGTTGAAAATACAACAACAAAAAGTAATTGAAAATTCAGTTATGGATTATTCAAAACTAAATTCAATAACATTTGAATGAATTTTTTATTCACACCGGTTGTCTTAATTTATTCAAGTACATGTAATTGAAAAAATTTGTTACATTCTCCTGTACGAATTCATCAATTTTCCCGAAATAGGTTGAATTATATCGAAGAGTTTAAAAAACTTTCTCTTATTTATTTATTTATTCTATATTATTTATAATATATCCTCATTATTACAAATACGAACATAATTTTTTAGTAAATTATACAATTGTCAATAAATAAATCATATATTTAAATAGATTTTTTCCTTCCTTCTAGAGTAATAGTAACATTTTAAGTTTCGTTAAGGTGATGTGAAACTCTAATTTCCATATTTTTTAAATCAACATTCAAACGTTTAGTTGAAAAAGACGGTTGCAGATTCCTACATACCGACAGTACGGTATTTATTTAATTCAATAGACCTATGTAAAAATGACACTTTTTTAACAATTTTTTTCTCACTAATGAGGTCAGCGACCTAATATTTCTTTTTTGTAAAAGTTAGTAGATTACTTCAAGAATACAGCCTAATTTTTGTATCATTGTTACTATTATACAAAAGTCGCTGAAGCCACTTTAAATCTGTTAGCAGTGAGTCTCTGAGTGGTAGGTAGCAGTTGTATAGTGTTATACCAGCTACCTCCACCCATGTGAATCTGGGCTGGAGGACGTCTATTTTTTGGATATGTCAAGTTCTCCGCATACCCAGATGGCCGCTGTACTGGTACAATCCCTTACCCAGTTTGGTTCACTAAGATCCCTGTGCTGATGGTGATCTCCTGTTCATTGATGGTGGCTATGTTCGGCTTCTCCTCTCCGACCAGTTCTGACAGCAGGCCCTGGGCAGCTATACAGTGGTTCCGATTGATTTGAAACACTTTAGCCATTGTTGTTTGGTTCACCGACCTCCATCGTTGCCTGCTCGTTGGCGGTTCGGCAGTTCACTGCCTTGTGACCCTCGCTTCTACACCTGAATCACAGGGATGGTCGATCAACTGCACTTTTACAATTCCTTTCCAGGTGTCCAGTTTTATGGCATTTGAAGCAACGAGTCACGGCTTCACGTAACCAGACCTGGAAATTGTCCCATTCTATTCTCAGCTTGCCAGCTTTCAGCAGCTTTTTCGTTGCTGCTACCGGAAGCAGGAGACTGGCTGCTTGAGTGCCACTGTAAGAGTCCCTAAGTCTGATATTCTCAGTGGTCATTATTTCGGGGACAATAACTGAAATGATCATCTGTGCTACCTTTTTCGCTGTCGTGGTTTCATCCAGATCTTTAATATAGATTGTCTCTTTATGGGACAACGTTTGTACTATCGTCTGTAGTTTGTGAGTCACGATACTAGGCTTGTCTAGTTCTAAGAACAACTCTCCTGCTTTGATGCGCCTGATGCGCGTGGCCCTTTCTTGCAGGGACTTCAATTCAGGTTCCCCTTTGAGAATTCCTAGGATGTCAACGCACGTTGGTTCACCGCACTTCCTGATTTGGAAAGCGTCAGGTCGACAGGTCGCATCTCAGTCGTGATATGTGCCTGCGCTGCCATCTCCTTGTCATCAGTCTTAGGCCCTCTAACTTGTTTGCGTATTCCTCTTCTCACAACGGTCGTCCAGTCAGTATGTCCTACCTGAGCTTCCCGTTTTTACACCTGCATCTGTGGGGGTGTCCAGATCGTTGCCTTCTTTGTTATCGGCTCTGGTGGCGGGGAGGGGCGATTACGTTCGAAATGTACTACCGACGCCTTCTCTTTCCACAAGAGAGATAATGTTTGGCACCATCCATCAGTGCTTGCATATTTCTCCTGCACATGTTTTCGAATATACCGTACCTTAGCGAAGTCTTTAAGTGCCCTGCTGGTAGACCTCGTCATATTTTGCAGTTTCGTGTGAATGTTCTTCTTTCCCTGTATAAACTCAACAAAGGACTCGAATTTTACCTTTAATTGTTGAAAGGAATATTCCTTATTGTCCGGCTTTGTCTTCGTATTTTTTTCGCTTGCCTTTTGAGATGCAGTAAGAGCCAAGTGATGCACTCCTTCTGCACCAGCCTGGTTGGCCACAACATGCTTTTGACCCCCCCCCCCCAATTCCATGGAGCCTACACCGACGGGGCTTTTACCCGATCGGAATCGGTGGCGGGATTTTCCTCCTTGTAGCGAATACCCGCTTGAGCTACTGTGTTTTCTCGCACATCTACCATAGTTGGTTTATTATTCGGGGTGCCCTCCCCTACCTAGTTTTGTTCCACCCCAAGTACTTTATTTACCCGGTGACCTTCATATCTGACGAGCTTTCACCAATCCGCCACCTGGGGAGGCACCTGATGCGAGACTAGCAACTCGACAAGGGAACAACTCCACACGGATTGCGGGCGTGCGGTCGTGTGTACGTGCATACGCGCGCGCGTGAGTGTGTGTGTGTGTGCCGCTTTATCTTCTCCGGACCTACCACACCATTTAGCTAAAATTTCAATAGATTATCTTCATTTATTTTCAAGAAAAAAATTATTTTAGACAGAAAGTAAATTTTCTTTGGTCTTCGATAACTAGCGTAAAAGGCAATGACTCTTTTTGCAATTTGTCAGAGAGGTAGCTTTTTCATATATAAGAATTAAGTTCGTTGCCCAAAAATTTTTTATATCTAAGAAACGAGTTCGTTGTTCAAAAAAACTTGTTTGTTATTATTATATATATTTGATGTTAAAAAAAATTTTTTCACATTTTTGTGAAATTCATGGAATGTATTCGAATTTCGAAAATGAAGTTTTAGAAAAGAATTTCGCATATCTAATTAATTTAAAATTAAGTAAAATGTCGTAGCGGGATAACTTCTGAAATGAATTTCTGCCTTTTGAAATCACGCCCATCGCTACGCTAGTACACGATTCCGCGGGAGTCAATCTAAAATGACTTTGCCGGGGATGTGCCCTAGTACACGGTGTCGCGAGAGTCAATTTATTTTTGGCATTTAAATTTAACAAAAGGAATCAATAAATGAGTTTCAGAAAGCAATGTGCCAATGAATTGGCAGCGGTTTTTATTGCGAATTCGGGAAGAAAATAATTTTTTATGATTCACTGATTCGTTTTTATTTTATGTTCACTTTTTGATTTTCTCAAAACTGATTTTTGCTTTTTTTAATAATAGTATCGAGATATTTGAATCAGATGATCAGATTTTAGAAATTATGAAACTTTTTTGTTCTGGTATAAAAAATTCATACTTCACTTATTAATACATATTTCACTTATTAATTATATGTTTCATAAGATGTGAATTTTAAACTTTAATTTGCCAAATTTAAACAAGATGATATAGCAATTAAACCTATATCATTATTTCATTATTTACTCATCATTACTTACAAAGTTTGTCAGAGATACAACGCAAATAGCGATATCAGTATTTATCGTCGGTTATCCTATTATGTATATATAGTCGCCGTCCAGCGGCTTAATTGCTGGTGGTGGGGTGGTTTTGCAGAGCCATCGTCACCATTCAAGGAATCGCCGTACACTGCGAGAGCTGGAGAAAAATGGTTATACATTTCATTCAAAATGTCTTAATTCATTCTTAATTTAGTACTTCATGAACAACTGGAAGAATATTATTATAATAATAATTGTAACTATAAAAATACACGGCCAGGTTTAGAATGGTTTTATGGCTTCTTTTAGTGCAGTGAAATTTCTTCTGCAAGTATTCATGTTGAATATTATTGAATATTAAAAGAAAGTGCTTTTTCGTAATAGTTAATTCAAATTAACATCGGCGGTTTCAAGCATATTTGGTGTAATACACATTACAGGAAATAAATTTAATTTCCTGAGTATATATTTTGACATTCATCAGTCTATGGTAAATATCTGCCGCGTGTGACATTCATCTATTTTTAAAATACAAATGTAAAAATAAATTTTCTCTTCCTGTAGAAAATGATAGATAATAGATATTTGTTAAAAACATTCAACATTACTACAGAGTAACTCATATAAAACATAAAACCTGAATAGGAAAAATTTTGCGTCAGATATAAAAGAAATAAAAATTAATTTATTAAAAAAGTATAATTTATTTTGAATATACAACATATACATGTGTGGAAATAAGAATTTTAAAATCTACACAAACAGAAACTTTTCATAGAATTTTTTATTTCTCGTCTTTACGATGCTCCCTGAGAGGAAACGTAAGAAATTGAATTCAAAT